>CM026889.1:33378043-33477469 GCA_015227895.2 Colaptes auratus | reverse complement strand
ATTCTCCCTTCAGAAAACTATTTTTTTAAGATCTCAGGGAGAAGATGCACAAAGTCATTTATTATAAAGATAAAACACTTACTTCAAGACTAATTCATAATAGCTATTCATCTTTGGTTTAAGTTGGCATACCAGTTTACAAAGCCATTTTGTTTCACTGGGGGGAGGCTGAGGAACACTGCCATTCTGCTTCGGTGGTGCTAATGCTGTTCATCATCATTCAAGTAATTGCAATCAATAACTCAAAATAATTGCATTATTTATAGTCATTCTTGATACCTTACTGAGAGTCAGGGAATTGGATTTGCTACACAAGATCAGGTTATTGCTCCATCTAGACAAATATTCTTTCTCTGGAATTTAAAACTTGATGAAGTAGATGCTTGCAAAGCAGAGAAACAGCACTTAAACTGTTCTGTATCCCACTCCCCTCCAGACACACACCTGCAGAGTACAGGTTAGGATTCTAGTCATGCTACACTCACCTCGCAGTCCTTATTACTGTTCCCCTCTCACAGCAGCCCAGTTGCTCTCTTCAGTATGCCACACCTGGGCTCTGGAAAGCTCTCCCATGTTAGTATGTTCCTTCCTACAATCAACCTTTCTTCCAAAGGATTCCAACCTAGAAGAGCTTACAGCAACCTGGCAAAGTCAGTAGGTAGCCTTGGCTACCATCTCAGCTGCTGCCTTTTACAGAAACACCACATAAGCAAGCAACGATAGGCAAATAAATCAAAAGCCATTTCTTCATCACAAGGGGCAAGTCCTTTTGCTCATGGTGTAATTAGGACCTTGCTTGCTAAGATCTTGAGAAGGAGTCACTCAGAGAATCACTGCTTTAAGCAGACCTGGATATTTTTCCATGATTGAGCTTTCTACCCAGGAAACAAAGCCTTTCCTAAGAGTGCACATGAAATAAAACAAATGACTACGATTTTTACACATTTGTACATATTTATAGATAACACTTTTTATTCTGTGTGTCTGTGCAGACAGATAACGTTTGCAAATAGATGATCCAAGATAGCTATCTGAAATAACTTGCTGACATCTGGAATATCTTGCTTTGTACTTATTAAAAGGAAATATTTAAAAAAGTTGTTCCTTTTCTTTCTTATTTTTTTGCTTCATAAAAGACACCACCATAAAGAACTTCTAGAAAGGCAAACATGTTGTTTCCCTTGCCTTTCATGGCCTTTCAAGCACCATGCTCATCAGAGAAAGCTGCATGAACTTTCCAAGTAACAGAAGCCCACTCTTTATCCCCAGGAGCACATGGCAGAGATATGAGTCTAGATGATGTCTCAAGAGTACCTCTTGGCATTTAACAGCAAGAGCAACACTTTCCAGCAGCGAGAAGCTGAATCAGACTCCTCATTTATTCTTTCAGCAGGCTCACAACAAGCATGTTTTGGTTTGATGTTTGTTTTTCTTTTAACAGCAATTTGCTAAGCAAATTTCTAGTAAATGCCCCCTAAGAAAAAAAACATGCTAATCCAAGGAGCACTCCAACATATTATTCTTTTATGTTTCTCACCCAGTAGGAGTTGCTGTCCTCATAGTCTCCCACACTCACTTCCTGAATAAAATTAATCTGCCTTTACTTCTAGTCAGGCACTAGAGTCATCCTCACTTTGTACAACATGCAGAATTTTCTGTGTGCCGTGCAGCTGAATGCTCTTAAGATGATATCAATTTATAGAAAAACCTATTCAAGATCATACAACTGTGAGACACCCTCAAATTTAAGAGGCCAACTTCCAGCCATGCCTTTGAAAATTTTCTCCTTGCTGCTTATTGCCTTTTGTATGTTGTTCTTCAGGTATCTGGCTATCCAGATGGATCAAGGACATTTGCTCTTCTAACAGGAAGCTATTTTTTATCCTACAAAATGTACAACCTAGAAAGGACCACACCACTAATCCTTGGATTCCAAGTGTAATGATTTGGTTTCTCTATGAGCCCTTCCAAGGAGAAATGAACAACCACAACATGTATTTAGAGGCAGGCTTCCAAAGCCCTCCTTTGTTTCATGTGCCTTTTGAAATGATCAGTTAACCTGATCTTTTCGATGCTCATTTAATGAAGCATTCTGTGAAATTAGAAAGACATCGATGTTCCACTTTTCAAATAATGGGTCACTTCTGATTAAACTTCGATTGAACATTCAACTTTCAATCTTAAAACAAATTGCCTTCTTTTCTTTTTAATTTGAACCCAGTTTCCTGCTGCCCTTGGGTCTCATGACAGTAATTAATTGATTTATGAATCGATTAAATAAGGATCGAAAATGCAAGGGAAAAAAAAAATCACTTTAAAACCCCAAAGCCAGCTTACTCTTGCTTATTTATGATGGACACTTGCACTAAAATTAACTTCTGATTTACTAGACTCATTTTTCTAACTTGCCTTATCCTTCCTCAAATAATTAAGTGAGCAGAATTCTTCACCTTCTAAAGGTTTTAGCTTTCCATTCCTGGAGTAGTCTCATAGCATACCTCCAACTGATGTGCCAACTTTCAACTAATGCATTTGAATTCATTAATAAAATCCCCCATCATTTCTGGATTTTAATGGAGGAGTAAATACCATGACATACTTGAGAGATTTACTTCACAATATTCATGCCACCACTTTTGTACCAATCAAAAAAGTAACAGACTCTTAGGAAGGCAGAACAGAGAGCAAGCAGCAAGAGTAAAAATCCTTCTGAAATGTATACAGGTAGGCCAAACAGTATAAATGTGCTAATCTAGCACTGCTAAAGACTGCAAAGCAAATACAGAAATGAAGGATGAAAGCCATGAGAAAGCTGTTCATTTTCTTCACACAGTCCAAGGAATAATGCCTGGTAGAGGAGAATTTGAGAGCACAAAGCTTCTGCTGCATTGGGACTGAGAGTATAATCTCCTGTCTGTCCATATATATATATATACATACATATGTAATGTATGCTGTGCCTTTTCCAAGAGCTATTAACCTGTTTTGCTTTTTCTTTCTTTTTCTATTGCAACAGCAATGAGAAACAGAATTGAAGCAACCTGAGGGACATGCACCAACATGCAGTGTCTGGTCACCAAACCACAAAGCAAGTAGTCAGTGCTTACATTCAGAATCAATCCAGGAAACAAGTTTAGTCGGGAGACTGAATTCACCCACTGAGCACACACTATAAAGTTATGCCAGTGCCTAAAATTATTACCCAAGGGCTTACAATTGCATGAGGATTTGTCTGCATCTGCATTCAAAATCGCTGCCAAAAATTTGTCATAGCATGAAGAAGAAAGCTCCGTCTGAAGAAAAGATAAAGAGAGAGCAGTGAGCGGAACATAAATAGCTCTGAAATCTGCACTGCAGGCTTTCACTAATTCCTACTTGCATTTTACCCTAAGTCAAGCACTGGCATATGGCAGCAAATATAAAATGATATTCCTTTGTGGAACGGGTGTTTCACCTCAGCAAGGCTAAAAGACCATCTCTTCTACATGTTCTTTGGTTTTTGGTTTGTTTGGATGTTTGTTTTCCCGGAAGGTTGTTGACTGGAAGAAGGATTGAAAACAGAGTTATGGAAGAGAGTGTCTCATAGACTGAAATATTGCTTATCAATAACCATCTGGAATCCTTTCTGTTTGGGAGAGTATTGCAGACTGGGGCAGATTTTTAAACAGTTTTACTGAAAAAGTGGATTATCTAGCACAGAGCATACTGAAGTCAAAGTGTAGCTCTGTAATGTGTGGGTTACAATGAATCAATGGCGTAACACCAGGCATTAATGCATGACATAGGACATTTCTCACTAACAAAAGCCCTTCGACTGCAGATATATTGCAGAAAGAGTGGGCTGCTTCCTCTCACTAGTAGACTGACTCTTCCCTTTCTAGCAAATGCTTTTGGCATCCAATTAATTATTCCCCCTCAAAAATCCATAAACAATTATAGAGCAACATAACAGTTGTTTTTCACTGGTTTTTATTTAAATGAAACTAAAGATATAAACTGTGTAAGCTTTTCTGTCATTTTTAGAAAGCAACAGTTTGCAGGTGCCACAGCCTAGAGTGTGTCAAAAATCTCATTCAAAGTGAGAATGACCCTACTTTGTGAAAATGGGCATGTCAGGAGGAGTTTCTGCCCAGGGGCCTTTTCTTTGGTACTTTCACCATTTCAGTTTACTGAAGAACTTTTAGAAAAGAAGCAAGCCCAAAAGTATTTTCTCTTTTAGTTTTTTTCTTTCACTGACCTTGTGATGTCATCAGATGCTGGACAAAATAAACAAGGCCTGCCAAATCAGACTACAGAGAAAAGGCAAAATTGGAATCACTGCTGAGCAATTTATTTCATTATTCAACTCGATTGTAGGCAGAAAAACTCATGCCAACAGTCATTAGACAGGAAACGAATATAGGCACTTTGCTCTCCTCTCTTTTAATTTAATGTTTTCTTCCTTGCATTAGCAAGTGAACTGAAATAATCAGTATGAAGCTATAAATTCACAGACAGCAGCACAAGGAAAGCAACTGTTAAGATAGGAGGATGCTTGCATAGCTTTATTCATCTCTAGAGTCTTCCCTCGACACTTTTTAAACTGACAGCAGAAGCAGCAATTGACATAGGAGGAAGCAGTGCAAAACAAGAAATCGGGAACCTCACAGAGGATCTTCCCAGCGTTTCAGAAGGTTAGAAATAGGAGGCTCAGTTCAGACACTCTGCACATTAGAGAGAAAACCTTTTTTGGATATGTCACATCAAGGATGCACAAACATTTTGCAGCATTTTACGATCAATCGTGAGCATTCAAATTATGCAGAAAACCTGCGGTGCCAGCAAGATCATCCTAGAAATGTCCTTCTCTAAGACAGGAACTCCAGTGACAATGTCTTTCATAATCTCCAATATTATAAAGCATAGCAATCTAATTTCCTGATTTGATGTTTCCTATTTTCAGTTTTTAGGTTTAGTGCTTGAAAAAACTATTGGAGTAATTGTACTGAATGGAGAAATCTGACTTTCTCCACTGGACAGATGTGTAGGTGCACTAAGAACCAGAGCTGGTTGTTCCTAAGAATGTCTTCAAAGACAACATCTATTACTTATTGAAAGCCTTATTAAACAATTCTTTAATGGCTATGACAAGATACTTCAAACATTGCAAATTTTATTAGAGAGAACCTATGGCTGACTCAAACCAGAGCTGTCTGATAGTCCAGTGATCTTGATTCCCCCCCCAGAGTATTAAAACATAAAGCTACTAATATCTGCTAACACAAAACAAGTTTTGATACATATTCCAGATACTCTGCCAGAAGATTTTAAGTTGGTTTGTTGAATTTAGCCACTCAAACAACAACAAAAAAGCTATCTTGAATGCAACAGATGCCATCTACTTCTCTAGGGAGGACAGATAATTCAGCGTCTTCTATCCTTACATAACACGTTTGTCAGTAACTAGATGCTTCAGCACACTATCAAACAGAAAGCAGTAACTGGTGCCTAAGCAAATTTCTCACACATTCCCATATCCCAGCTGACCCTGTAAACTTCCAGGATGTCTTTCTTCCATTGAATTTCAACAACCTTCAGTCAACTCCAAGAAAATGAAATGCATAGGAGAGAATCTGCAAAGGCAGAGTTTACAGCAGCAACATGTTTTCATACAGTGTGAATAGTAAAGCTGTCCTTTTTTCTTTTCTTTTTCTTTTCTTTTTTTTTTTTAACTGTGTGGTAGGTTTATGCAAAGAATTTTCCTCTTCTGGAGGCACTGTGGAAAGTCTGGGACATCAAACCACTATGATTTGTGAAACCAGACAGATTATTCTGGAGTGGCGTATCCAACCGATGAGGACGTCATCAGTTTTGGCTGAAATTAGTGGAATAACAAAGATGCTCTTCCATGAAATTAAGAAGCTAAATATTCATATTATTCAATAAAACAACTCAAGCAATCAATGGAACATCAAGTGTATTTTGTCTTGTAAAACACTGAGTCATTAACCTTAACAATTTCAGCATGCTCTCACTATCAAATTCAACTAAATTAGCATCCAAGTGAACAGATGGACTAATGTATTAATATATTACTGGAGAGTACTACACTGAATAACCCCTGAATGTACTGAGAAATTTCAAAGCACTAATTTATGCTAAAGATAGAACAGGAATACATTTTGGTCAGAAGAAATATATTATGAATAAACAAATCCATAAATAGTATAAGGACAGAATTGCCCATGAAAGAGAAAGACAGGATACAGAAGCTGCTGTGGTTTGGACTGACCTCCACAAGCAGTTCTAAGACAATCTACTGGTGTCTTGGAAATAGATTTTGTAACACACTGGCACTTCATCACTTGTCCGTGACAAAAATGAAACCTCTCTCTTCACCTTGACATGTCTAACTCCCAGTGATACACTTTGTTGACCATGAAGTTCTACTACAAAGTTCATAAATTTTCCCAGCAGCAAATGCAGCAGCACCAAAGTCTTTGGAGACAGGGAATTCTGGGCTCCCGAGCAATCTGCTTTCAGAGGCTGAGACACATTTGTTCCCTTGCAAAGTATTTCTGATGTTCTCTGATATACTAAGCGCAGTTATATTTGATTCTTTCACACAAACATGGAATATCTCAGGTCAACTCCTAATGGGCAGCTACCAGCTGCATATTGCCTTTAAAAAATTCAACATATACAAGGGAGAAAGGAAGAGTAAAACATGGAACATACCAGCTGTATTTAGCTGCCAAATTGTAGATCATCACAGCATCACACTGCTATTATTCAAACTTTCTATTAAGTCTTGATACAGATGGGGAAATACAGCCTCTGTTTAAGGAAGGATTCTCCCTGGAATATCAGGGTCAAACAACTGGCACTAATTCTCTTCTAGGGGCACACAAACATATATATGCCACAGGCCTGAAAGTTCTGTTCAGAGCAGCTAAGGCTGAAAAAAGTACGTCGTGTCTTTGTGTATGGTGTTCTTTGATCCTTCAAAGAAAATGATGCCACAATGCTTCTAATTGAAGTTCTTAATAAATATACTTTGATCTGATAAATTAGTTGGTACTCTGTGACACTTAATCCAGGAGGAAATAAATAATAGCAGAAGAAAAACAGCATAAAATTTACCAGAAGAGCATGGTCAGACGTATATCATCCAAGCAGTCACTACAGTAACTCTTTCTTGCTCAGAAAGGGACTGGAGGACATACTGGATGCAAAGAAGAAAATTATCTAGATATGGAATAACAGTGAGAATAATGATGTGATGTAAAATGTTGAGATAACTGCATTAGGAGGAAAAAGTTGAGACTTCAGAGCACAAAAAATTATTGACTTCAAGCACTATCACTGTTTGACCAGTGAACTACATTAGTGATACACAAGCGGCTCTCAGTAAAGGGTATCACAGATGAGACAACTCATATTTGCTTGAGATAAATCTATGAAAGCATGAGGTTGTGTTCATGGGGTTAAATTTCTTGCTTTACCCAGAATCTGCTGACAAAACTACACTGCAGACTTTTCTGCCTTCCATTATGCCACCTTGATTATACCTAACAAAATTAAGTGTGTGTGGATATTATCTATAGAAATAATCCTTGACAAGAACTTCTTTAAGAGAGAATATAACAAAACATTGGTCAGAGATTTGCAGTGACAGTTATCAGAGTTTGTTCACAATACATAGAGCTCCTTCACATTACAACAAGTTACTCTGAAGACAGAGGTTTTGTCTGTCTCTGGGGATTATTTGTCCTTGAGTTTGCAAATTGGTACTGATTGTTTTCATCTTCCTTGACATACACAGTTCAACCTGAATCAGAGATACAGAGAAAGAGAACTGCTCTTTCAAAGAAACAGTAGCTTTTAAGAAACTCTGGAAGACAGAGGAGTGGCAATAGCTCACTGGTAGATAGGAACTAACTTTATTTTCATCACTTATTTTGTGGTATCTAAGAAACAGTGTGCTGCAGATTATAATGGAAATGACTGTAGCTATTCATGTTGTAACACAGCCAGCAGCCACGCTATTGGATTACCCATACTACAGTGATTGATAAAGGCAGTTCCAAATGTGAAAATAATAGTAATATTAATAAAAAACAACCCCCTCCAAACCTTCCTACAAGTTCCACTTAAACTAAACTTCTCACAGAGGCAAGTTAGTTGGGCACTTTCATTGAACTAAAATTAAATAATATAAACACTGTGCCAAGGTCATAACTGGAATCACTGGTGAGTCCATAATCATAGAAAATGGATTCTCCCAGTCATCAGCAATATACAGCTGTTTGCCATGAGGTCCCACTGTGGCCAGCCCAGCTGACTGGAAACAGCCTTGACCCTTTACATGTGTCCAACACCCAGAACTTCCCCCCATGACACCCTGATTTCTATGAATGTGTATGTTCAGTTTGAAATAACCTTGACACAAAATCCCAAGAAATGAAACAGCAGCTCAAGGTCCCCATAAGAGAGGGCTGAAATGGTGCTCCTAATCAATGATGCTGGAACCTCACAGCTTACAAGCACTCAGTACTGTTCCCAGAGACAAAAAATTGGTATAAACATCAGTTTCCTAGCCACTTTAACAGACACAAGCCAGATGCACTGAAGAGCACTCCACAAAGCCTAAGCGCTCAGTCTAAACTCACACAAGCACATGAAAGTGATAAAAGCACTGTGCAACAAGAGTTATTTTTCAGTAAACAAGACCCTGTGTTCTCTCCATCAAGGACAATTCCTCTATTTCTTTCCACATAACAAACAAAGAAAACTTAGGAAACTTTTGATTTCTTTCAAAAGAAGTGCATGATGAGTCAGTCTAAGCATGCAAATGCCAGAACTGAGAGACTGCAAGTTTTCCCAAAGAGTGATAAAAAGGGAAGAAAAGAGAGCAGGACACAGGGGAAGGGAGAAAGGGGAGGCAGACATGAGGTCAATGGCATCCTGGCCTGCATCAGGAACAGTGTGGCCAGCAGGTGCAGGGAGGGCATTCTGCCCCTGTATGCTGCACTGGTTAGGCCCCACCTTGAGTACTGTGTCCAGTTCTGGGCCCCTCAGTTTAGGAAGGATGTTGACTTGTGGAACATGTCCAGAGAAGGTCAATGAAGTTGGTGAGGGGTTTGGAATGCAAGCCCTATGAGGAGAGGCTGAGGGAGCTGGGGTTGCTTAGCCTGGAGAGGAGGAGACTCAGGGGTGACCTTATTGCTCTCTACAACTACCTGAAGGGAGGTTGTAGCCAGGCAGATGTTGGTCTCTTCTGCCAGGCAACCAGCACCAGAACAAGAGGACACAGTCTCAGGCTGCACCAGGGCAGGTTTAGGCTGGATGTTAGGAGGAAGTTCTATACAGAGAGAGTGCTTGCCCATTGGAATGGACAGGGAGGTGGTGGAGTCACCATCATTGGAGGTGTTCAGGAGGAGACTTGATGGGTGCTTGGTGCCATGGTCTAGTTCTTTAGGTGGTTGTTTGGTGGTGATGGGTTGGACGCGATGATCTTGAAGGTCTCTTCCAACCCGGTCTATTCCATTCTATTCCATTCTATTCCATTCTATTCTATTCTATTCTATTCTATTCTATTCTATTCTATTCTATTCTATTCTATTCTATTCCATTCTATTCTATTCCATTCTATTCTATTCCATTCTATTCTATTCCATTCTATTCTATTCCATTCTATTCTATTCCATTCTATTCTATTCTATTTTAAAAAAATTAAAATTGAGAAGCCACATTCATTGAAGAGTTCAGATTTATGGGCCTCTGTTTTACACCAGCGTGGGTGAAAATCACTTTTAAGGGCTCTAATGAAAGTTGAAAGTTACCTTCAAAAAGTTATGCATATTTCACCAGAAATAAAAATCATTATGCATTCTCTCTAAAGAGGATACAATCTCAAACTGTCAAAATTCTAAACTCTTCTACATATATTACGTACAAATGCCTTCGATAAAGAAACCTCTTTCCATTTTTCTTCTAAATTAGCTTAGTGGTCCATGGTATTACACTACCTTGGTCTAGCCTGTGAATAATGTGACAGGTAATTTTTATATTCCCTGCCTGTACTTTAAGTTGGAGTGAAGATACGGAAAACAACTTTTATGGCCTAGGTGTAAAAGTAAATGTTCTGTAAGCCCTGCATACCCAAACCTGGCCAGCTACCATAAAATATTTCATGCTAAATATGTGTCCATCAATAAAGAACAAAAAAAGTGGGTAGGGTCTGGTTGTTTGTGGGGTTTTTTTGTCCCCACATGTGCAGTAACTTGTGTTTCCTCAAAGCACAATGACAATACTAACATTGACACAACCTAGCCCATTGTCACAGAAGGGATTTCAGATTCTGAGTTACCAGATAGGCATCATCGTGTAATAGGATGAAGAAGGATGAATTATATGTGGGTAAGATAAGAAATCAACTACAATTAAAAATAGTTAAATTAGATTCCTCATCAAACTGTTGACTGCAATGACATAGAAATGTAGAGTAACAGTCTATTTCCATCCTGTAAAGAAGCTCAGAATACTCCTGTATCAGCTCAAGCTGGCAAGTGATGAGAACAGCTTCAAAACACTGAACGGTTTAATGTTGTTTGACTTACAATGCTGAAGAAACAATCAAATCTCTAACTGAAACTGTAGCGAATCCAGACTGTATTTTCTCTTGTACCCAAACATTAGGCAGCCAAAGCATGGCTATTTTCTCACTCTCTGTGATTCACTTACATTCCAGCACTTTAGCACCTATGCTATAAACTGCACTGAGACACAATCAAAATTAACTTGCGACTGCGAGGTTGGTTGTTTTTAGTGAACAAGCCCACTGCTTCACTTCCAAACCTAGACCTTTTAAAAGCTACTTTCCTCTGTCCCCTTTTAAGAAAGAAAAATAGGCAGGTGTGCACATTCCATTTCTCACCCAGAAAAGGGAAAATTATACAGGATGATGCTTAATGAAATAATGGAGAGAACTAAGAGAAAGAGAAGCAGGGTAAAAGATGAGGTATGGATAAACTTCTGAAGCACCGATTCTCTCTAACAGGTAAACCTATGGCTAGAGACAGGAAATAGAATTTTCCAGACCATGCTGTGAGTCCTAATATTATGTTTTTATATAATATATGCAGTGTAAAAGCAAAAGGAAGGATTAATATGAAGCAACTTTTGGAGAAGACTGGAGACACCCTTGGCACCCTACCGCAAAACTTGTGTCAATTTTTAAGCCATACCTCTAGAATATATTAAGATACAAAATTAACATTAATATGTTTTAAGTAAACCAGCAGAAAGTTCTTTGAAAGTGTGAGGTTTCCCAGCAGTCAGAACACTTTGGAAGTGTTCTCTTTCTGTATACCTCCTGTACTGACACACCTATTCCTGTCACGAGATAATCTGTTTTCTTTCCATGTTTGATGAGGCTACTAAAGAAGCAGGATGAGAAAACATTCCTTAATTTTGCCTCGGAGTTTCAGTGATCCTGTGGGATCTGCCTCTCCTCTTTCACAAATAACACCCTATTGAGTATACATCAGCCTTAAAAAACTGGTAATGTAAGCATGCTGAAGCAGCCCTAATCAAAATATATCCCAACACATTTAGCCTATTCTCAGTATATACTGCCTGAAATCACTATTTCTATAACCAAAAGCTGTGTAAACAGCTTACATGTTAAATTATCTCTTTTCCATAACAGGTTATGCTTCCACTGCAGCTAAAATACAATGGGGCAAAACCCCCTTCAGATTCCCTAGATATTTATTTCTGCCTCCACAGTTGTTTTTTGGAGAAATTCTTCCAGGTTCACAATTTACTTGCAGATTAAAATGCTGCACTTTTTCTGCTAGAAAATAAATGAGCTGCATTTTGCTCACTGCACTTTTCATACTGGTGGCTGAATACTTAGAATGCGTTTTACTAGCTCACCTGACCTGACCACAGGCATTTGCCATGCAGATTTAACCTCCCTGAAGCTGTGGTTCGCTGTATTAGGCAATTTCAAGGAAGACAGTTTTACTTACTCTTCTGGTCTGAATGTTGCCTCTTACAACTTTTATTTCCTCTTATTTACTCCTCAGGTTGCTGCCAATGAAAAAATCTTACAATCTTCTCTCTAAGGACTGGCATTATACTGACTATGTAAGAAATACATTGCTAAAGCTGACATATAACTGTTGCTCTGTAGGCAGACTACTAGGCACAAGTCTTGGGCTTTTTCACTTGGAACCAGAGAAGTTTTGAGTGTGGAATAGCATCAGTTTAAAGTGATGCTACATGCTGACAGGTGGGTAAAATAAAGAATCAAGTATATTCCTCAGTAGATCACAGCAGTGAAAGAAAGAGACAGCAGAGGAAACCAACCTGGCAAAATGATAGCCTTCCAAAGCATGTCAAAACATCCCATTTCTGAAATTTGTTTTGCAATGAAGCTGACATAGCTGAGACATAGCTTAAAAAGCCAAATGGCTCGGAAAGAAACAAGTAAAAATCCCTCCCTGCAACCCAACAGATTATTTTCAGTCACTAATCTGCACGAGAGGAATTAGTAGGGCTGTAAAACCCAGAATAATTTCTGTCTGCCTTGCAAGTACTATCCATGTCTGATACCATCAACAGAATCCCCAACAAAGAACTGCAAGAAACAGCAAACAATAAACAGATTGCTTGTCTGACAGACGCAGGAGGGAGAGTAAGCCTATGTGTTAAAGGACTGTTAATAATCAGTACAATAAAGAACAAAATGATAGCAAAGAATCACAATTCTGTGTACTTTCACTTTTAGAAGATAATCCATCCTCTTGCCAATAGAAATTTACACATTTTGCTAAGCAGATTTATTTCTCAAATAAAGCACATCTCACAAGGTCAGGTTCCTCTAGGGTCTGAGAGGTGCAGAGCACCAACTTCAAGGCTGCAGATTCTGCCTATCAAAAATTTCTTTCTAGGAAATTATTTTGCAAGAAGGACAAAAGCTGTTTTCAACACAGAGTAAATTTGCTGTGCCATGTGCAAGCAAATAGGAAAATACATTGGTTTATGATTTGAATTACATTGCTGAGTCATTCTGAGAGACAAAGATGCACATCTGCAAAGTTAACTGAACATAAAGAGTAACTTTGGTGAGATCTAAACAGACAATGGCCAAGGGAAGCTTCAGTCTTCATATTGCAAATGTTGCTGGGAAATACTATTTTGATACACTGTAGTTTGCAGATTATTTCTCATGCTCCCTACATCCTATATACACAGATGTGGAATGAAAACTATGTGGAACTGCTGTTCAGTGACAACAGAAATTTGCACTGGACCACAAGCCTTTCAAAGACATTGCTCTCACAGGTCTTCTGCCTTCACATTTTCTTTACAGCCTCTGCCTTGTGTTTAACCTGAAATAGAATGCTTTGCCTAATAGGTGCAGCAATGCTTAGAATCATAAGTCTCCTTATTTATATCAATTCTTGACTTAATCTATTTTAATTTACACCACAGCATGACAACAATGCTCCAATATCTGGCATATTTCTGGTTTGGTTTGCCTTTGTGAAATAGAAACATATTAGCACACAGTGCAAAGGAGCATTCCACTTCACCTCAGCTTCAGTTTGGTTATTGAACTTGGAATGATGTGCACATCTACAGATAAGCACAGTGCAAGAGGAGAAATGAGAGGAATATGAAGTCGATGCATTGTTACTTTTTACAAGGAAAAAAAACCCTATTTTCTCATGACCTCTGTATCTTGAAATAATTAATGCCAGGCTTCCTAAGCCTCAGCTGAAAGAACTGTGGGTAAGTGTGAGCTGTTCAGTACCTACAGTAGTGAAGGCCAGGGAAAGACACGATTTCCTAAGAGTTTGTGTGTGTCCAGTCCGAGCCTGGTCTAACAACAGCAGAACATACTTCTTTCAACTTATCCTGCAGAGGACAATGGACTGAACAAGGAACAAGGTATACTGAAGACTCCAACCAAGCACACATATCTTTACACTAGAGAGTCATATTCTGCCCACAGTATGAAAAATTCATTTTAAAGGCTGTCTTCTTGTACTGTGCAGGCAAAAAATGCACATAAAAACTTGCCTCTCCTGTCTTGAAAGCTGTCTGAAAAGTTGGGTTAGATAATATGTAACAACCTATAATATTATCAGCAATATTACCATAATGTCTACCAATTATTTTTTTTTCTTTTCATTTATTCTAAACATTCATCTGCTTGTTTGAATGCTGTACCCTTGTTAGCTCAGTCCCTTTGAAGGTCTGTGGTAAACCTCCGAAGATAAGAAAAATGCACTTACAGGACATAATTTGCCAGTACAACCCACTCATCATGTAATGAAATAACCTGAGAAATAGCTAATTCTTTTCTTCTGCCATTTTTAGTTTGTCCATTTTTATCTGTAAATACCTCTGATGTTTTGATGTCTTCATAAGAAAACTGCATGGCAGGTACTCCGAGATGGTTGATGAAATAATCTGCGTCTCCCTGTATCTGCACAGAACTCACATTAGATCTTGGACATCTAGTCTTTCCCACACAGTTCAAGCTCTGGCTCTGAAAAACAAACACAAACCAAAATTCTACTTATTTGTACCAATACCTTATTTACACAGCATTCTTTGGGTTGGAGTATTTTAAGAACAGGCTGGAACTGACACTAGTGCAAATTGGTATCAGCTGATTCACACTTAGCAGTGAGTCTACAAACCTTCCACCTTCTATTGATATACACTGTGGTCATTTGGATCAGAAACAGCAGGGGATTAAGAGTGTGCTGCAACGTGGCTGAATCTTTCAAAGGACAATGAAAGTCATGTCTAATTGAAATGGTAGTAGGGCAAGAGAAGAAGCCTTTGAAATGTCCCATACTGGGCAGGAGATTAGGGATCATTGTGGTGCCTGTTGGAAACCTATGTTGAGATCTTTAATAGCTACTATGGATTTAATTAATAGCATAGTCTCTAAGAGTAAAAAGCTGAATCAGATAATAACATTCAAGATGCCTATGGTCTATGATATGCTGGCAATGTAAAGAATTTGATGCAGCTGTAGAGGTTCAGAGAAAAACAGAATTAAAAGCTGAAGATACCTAAATACACATTTTCTGGGTGCAATGCCTAACACAATTCTATTCAGTGACACACTGGTATTTCTTTCACAAAAATATTCAATGGTGAAATCTTAGCAAAGAAGTATAATAAGGATAAGATGAAAACTAGAAAACAAGTCTAAGGGTGCTACATACTAATGTAATTTTCAACTACATCAGGTAATTAAACACTTAATAAACAGCAGGCACAAAGGCTCTCAACATCTTTTACAGCATACAAGCTACTCAAGCTTCTTTTTAAGAATGGTAAAAAGCTGAAGTACCAGAGATTATTTACATTCAGCTATCAGTTTATGTAGTACACCATAACTTCTTCAGACCTAACTATTAAATTAATAGCTTGCTACACAGAACCACGTAAGATTAATTCCCTTTTAACACTAAAATACACCAGAACCTGCACATGAAAGTTCCTGAGGTTAGCAGGAAAATGTTTGAAAAGTAGAAAGAGACAAATCTTGGTGTTCTTCCACTTTTATATTAGCATAATTATTGTTTCAGTTTCACCCCTGTGCTGTGAAGAATGCAATTGCATGTTACCCAGTATAAATAAGGGCTGCAGATTCTCACAGGAAACTATTTTTAAATGCCTTCAAGAAGCTGCTTCCTTTTCCTAAGTATTTTTTAAAGGTGGTTACATCACTCTCTCTCTCTCCTTTTTTCTTTTCTAGCAAATGTTTCTGCTCCCACCATTCTTAACATGCATTCACAGTAGTGAAGGTCTGCCCAGAATGACTGAGAGTTACAATCAAAATAGAAACACAACAACAAAAATCCCTCCTGTATGTGCAGTCCACATCCAGTGAATAGTACCCCCTTAAAAGATATCCATGGAGCAACACAATTCACAGCAGACAAAATTATGGCTCTTCAGGGCTTAGTAAGAAAGAAGAGTAATTAAAATGTAATATTAATACAGTACTAATTTTAAGTGCTGGTGGATGAGAAGCTCAACATGAGCTCTCAGTGTGCACTTGCAGCCCGGAAGGCCAATCAGATCCTGGGCTGCATCAAGAGAAGTGTGGCCAGCAGGGCAAGGGAGGTGATTCTCCCCCTCTACTCAGCCCTGGTGAGACCCCATCTGGAGTACTGCGTCCAGTTCTGGAGCCCCTATTACAAGAGGGGCTGGAGGGGCTGGAAGGTGTCCAGAGAAGAGTCACGAGGATGAGCAGAGGGCTGGAGCACCTCTCCTATGAGGACAGACTGAGGGAGTTGGGGCTGTTCAGTCTGGAGAAGAGAAGGCTCCGAGGTGACCTCATTGTGGCCTTCCAGTATCTGAAGGGGGCCTACAGGAAGGCTGGGGAGGGACTTCTCAGGATCTCAGGTAGTGGTAGGACTAGGGGGAATGGAATGAAGCTGGAGGTAGGGAGATTCAGGCTGGATGCGAGGAGGAAGTTCTTCCCCATGAGAGTGGTGAAGCCCTGGAATGGGTTGTCCAGGGAGGTGGTTGAGGCCCCGTCCCTGGAGGTGTCTAAGACCAGGCTGGATGAGGCTCTGGCCAGCCTGATCTAGTGTGGGGTGTCCCTGCCCATGGCACGGGGGGTGGAACTAGATGATCCTTGTGGTCCCTTCCAACCCTGACTGGTACTATGATACTACTATAAATAAATATTCAATGTTGCACTAATATGGGAGAAGGCTTTATGTGCAAGACACTGTTCTCTTCCAAGCTATTTTTATTGTTATGCAGACTCTACAACATCAGCATTCTGCGAGTCTTTGACAATGACTGCAAAGTGCATGTTGTGTGCTTTGCATTCATTAAATTAAGTATTTCCCCAAATTAGTGGACTTAAAAGAATTATAACATGCTACAACTAATAAAACTTTCCCATCATCCTTACCTAGGAGAGCCATCTGAAGCGTGATCCTTCAGCACTGAAGACACTACTGTTTCTGACACAGAAATTAACATTAAAGTCCAGCTGGAAATATTGCTCTTGTATCATGTGAAACAATCTCCTACCAAAATGTACATACACTGCATCAGTTTTATTTCAATATGGAGAACAGCAGACTGAGGGGTGACCTCATTAATGTTTATAAAGATGTAAAGGGTGAGTGCCAAGAGGATGGAGCCAGGCTCATCTCAACGATGCCTAATGACAAGACAAGGGCCAATGGGTGGAAATTGAGGCACAGGAAGTTCCATGGGAACACGAGGACAACAATATTCACTGTGAGGGTGGCAGAACACTGGAACAGTCTGCCCAGGGGGGCTGTGGAGTCTCCTGCTCTGGAGATATTAAAAACCTGCCTGGATGTGTTCCCTTGTGATCTGGTATAGGTGATCCTGCTCTGGCAGGGGGTTGGACTGGATGACCTCTCAAGATCCCCTCCAATCCCTAACATTTTGTGATTCTTTGATGCAGCACTCGGGAAACAAAGAAAAGATCATGTCCCAAAACGGTAGCTGCAGTTTATGACAAGCAGGACAGCTTCCATGTTTGGCAGCTGAATGCCTGATCCTTACTGCAAGTCAAGTAGGCATCAATCAGAATAGATGAGACTGACTGAAAAAATTACTGCTGCTAGGAAATGAAGGTCACTTCTAAGTAAAAGGCTACTGAGGGATGTGGGCCATAGAATTGACAGGGGTGAGGGAGAAGATTGCACTAATGCATATGTCCAGAAACATGGGATTTAAAAGCATTTTGAAGTTCTCCAATGCCAAATAACATGTCAATCATCATGTAATAGCAACGGTTCATCACTTTGGCATTCTGCTTTCCCTTGCCTTTTTGTATTTTCCTCCCCTCACCAACTGATCTGCTCTTTTTGTAAATTCAAATCTAAAATGGTGTCATTTACAAGAAACAAACAAACCAACCTTATCTATAACTTCAAAATTTGATTAATTTTCAGTCTGATAATCTACAGAATCTTTCCTTTCATATACTCAAAAAAACAATTTGTGACTTCCCAGTCTGGAAAAAAAAACGTTCAATTGCTGTGCATTACTTCACCAGTTGCAGTCAGGTCCTACTTAATGATCCTTTAAATGTTAGCTTTTATGTAGGATAAAAAAAAACCCACCTCTTTTAAAAATGCATCTAGAATACATGATCAGCAATGCACTCTGTAAGCAGTAACTCCCTCTTGCAGAGGAGGCAAACTACATTCCTTCAGCTGGTTAATCTTACAGTAAAACACACACACTGGCACTCTATACATCACTTGGTTGCTGAGGATGGTCTCCACTGTGTCAATCGAGCCCTCCCTTTAGACTGGAAGGAACCCAAGCCATGTGGTTAGACAGTAATGAAGGAGGGGTTCGTGTCAGTGCAAGGATGCACATGCTATCTGTAATTGAATAATTTTATTTCTCTGGAGGTCATTTTGGTTTTCAGCATCATGTTACAGGTTTATATTACAAATTTGAGAAAATGAAGAGCACCATATGGCCCATTAAATACATTTAATTTGGGTTAATGTTATAAACAGATCTGACACATCTAAAGTATAATCAAGTGGTACTTCGCTACAGACCTTTTCCTAGCATGAATTAGAGCCAAACACTCAGAAGTGATTTTTGCTGCAGTGTTAAGATCCTGGTATAAATAAAAGCCTATGTATTAAAAAAAAATAATAAAAAATAATTGGTCATTTTTGCACTTCACCTTCCACCTAGAGATGTATCTCTGTCAGTTCATTCAGGTTACCTACCTTCCTTTATATGGCTACAGACGAAATAAAGACTTAGCAGCTTTCAGAATATGGGTTAAAATGTCTAAGTACTTGCAAACAGGGCAAATAAAGAGCCACCAATTATGCTTACAGTGTGTCAGTGATCCCAGCTCAGAACTACACCAAGGAAGCTTATGCTTCATGAATAATCAATCTCTATTTCTTGAGTTGAATCACCACCTGTGTGAGCAACTGGCGCAAGGCAAAGGCATTTAAGAAGCTGAAGGATGATAAGACCATCTAGATGAAGCAAAATTAAACAAAGAACCACATAATTTATTAAATTAATCACAGACCATGTAAAAATGCAGAAAGCAACAGTGTGGCATCTTTATTACTGCCAATGTGTTATGCTACATCACCATCAACAGGTGGGAAAGGACAGAGAAGCTACAACGCACAAGTATGTGTCTCTCATTCATAAAATCTGCTACATTCTGAGAAACAAATCATTAGAGAGAGAAGGTCTGACAGCTCTCTTAAAATATTACTAGATGTTTCCTTGCCATGACTACCAAATTATACAGAAAAAGAAAGAAAAAAAGTAATCAGAGTTTCTAGGAATTCTATTGATTCAATCAGATTCCCATCTGATTTATCTGGTTCAGCTATAAACATAGTGTTGTGTTCTCTGTCTTTGTTGATTGATCATGCACATTACTATTCATGCAAATCAGCTGGTTATAAAATTCTTAGGGAAATTTAAGACAGCAGTTTCCCCTATAGACCTCAAAGTATTTTTCAAACCAACTAAAAGGCAATGGACCTAATATTTCAGTCTTGCCCAACATCACAGAGCAAGCCAACTAAATAGGCATTAAATAGAATAGAACAGAATTAAGCAGGTTAGAAAAGACCTTTGAGATCATCGAGTCTAACCTATCATCCAACACTGTCTGATCAACTAAACCATGGCACCAAGCACCCCATCCAGTCTTCTCCTAAACACCTCCAGTGATGGTGACTCCACCACCTCCCTGGGCAGCACATTCCAATGGCCAATCACTCTTTCTGTGAAGAACTTCTTCCTATCATCCAGCCTAAACCTCCCCTGGTGCAGCTTGAGACTACATCCTCTTGTTCTGGTGCTGGTTGCCTGGGAGAAGAGACCAACCCCTACTTGGCTAATGGGACCTCCTGGGACTGAACCACATTTTAGATGCAAAGTTTACATCAAACTGCTACTAAATACAAAAGCAAGGAAGTTAAAAAAAAATATATATATAGCATAAAGTTAATTTTCTTTACTGGACTTTTTCTTTATTTAACTTTATCTAGTGACAGTCTCTCTCTGATTCCTGATGCTTTGTATATGAATTCCATTTATCCTTTCTATACCTAAACTGAAGTCATATGCCTCATTAACTCAGATATACTTCTTGCCAACACCCAGTAAAAACTGCTAAGGAATTTTAATGGCTTTTCTAAGGGAAGTAAAAATCAAGCAGCTATGCTCCCATCTGATAAGAGAACTTCAGAGCAGTCAACTATTTAGAGGCAAAATTTCATACCATAAATTATATCAGTGGCAAGACTGCAACTGGAATGCCATCAGCAATTCCAAACATCTCAGCATCTTAAAAATAAAGAGTTACAAGATTTAACAAAAGTAATTAAGAAATTAGAGACCATAGCTATGGTAGCTGTGTTTCTCCAAAGCATCCTCTTACTCCAGACTTTGAAACTCATCAACCAGATGTACTGCATCAACACTTCTCCCATAATTTGTTTCATCAGCACAGATAAAAGCAAAGAAGCTCTCAGGCATCTCAGGTAAAACAACTTTCAAGACTTATTTTCCATGATGACAGGCTCAGCCTCAATATTCAGTGTACTACTTCGGGTAAAACCCAGAAAACAGTTTAAGATTGTATTTCATTACAATGAACACCCAGCACACAAAATGCCATATTAACAGAGGCAAACTGTCTCCACACCCAGCTCTGAACACACTGAAACCAATGATTGCTGTTTTCATTCAGAGCTTGTATTTTTAGATCTAATTTTTTATGTAAACTATTTTTGAGCATGCTGTGGTTCCAGCTGCAATTAAAGGATGAAGTCAAACTGGGGTTTGATTATGTAAAAAGTAGTAGTTTCCTGCAGATAAAAAAGTACTACTTTCTTCCAGGTATTCAGTAGCAGGAACACTGGTAAGCGTTAGTTGTCACATACATGCTGAGATCCCTTGAAACCTAGCCTTAACAAAGAGCAAATGAATTGATGATCCTGAAGGTCTTTTGCAACCTCACCAGTTCTATTAAATAGTTTTAGCATAAAACACTGATACATTTCAGCTTGAGCAGAACTGCATGGCTTCCTTAATGTTTTGTGCTGTAGTAACACTTATTGCTAATACCAAAACACCGCTTAAGCAGGGGAAAAGATTAGGATTTGACAAGAAGACATTCGACAAGATGGTTGATATTTTATACTCAATGGAAATAGCTGTGGCTTGTAAATCATTTTAAATGCCTAAAGGCATTCTCATAATACATAGAGATGGAAAGACTGTGAACCCATTTAAGTGTAGCCTAACTCTGTGATGATCAGGTTCTGCCACGTTACTCATTTTGGGATGTATCATTCAAACCCTCCAAATAGATATTAAATAATTCATGCCAGTGAGATTACAGTCTTGCTTCTCATATCCCACAGGAAGAAAAAGGAGAGATAAGTTACCCATCCCCTTAAAGGGGATGGATACATAGACTCACTCTCTTAGTTGGAAAGTCACAATCTCTCCTATTTCAAGATTTCACAAGTGTTCCAAACAGGATAGGACAGTCATTGTGAGTCTTCAGAATAGCTTCACAAAAAGAAGAAGGGGGAAAAAACCCAATCAGGAGAGAAAGTTTAAGCTACATACTTTCCACTGAAAGTGAGTTAAGATGCATAAAGTAAACTGTGAAAGTAAATGTATGGATTCTTTTCTGTGCTCAACAGCAGTCCCATTAGTATGCACAGCACGCATCTGCAGAAGCTGTGTTTCTCAGCTAGCTAACCAGATGGCTCAAACTACCCCATCCCTCTATCCTACTTTAAAAAAAATAATAATAAATAAAGCAAAAACCACACAGAGAGCAAAAATTTGTATTGTAACACCTAGTGCTAGAAGTTAAGACTACAGATGGTCGTATTGTGGATTCTGCGGTTTGTAACTAATTTATACTTCCCCAAACTCTCAGCATTCATGTCACACTTTCTCTATTTGAGCTACATATGATGTGTAGTATTTCTACCAGAAATGTTTGCTAGCTCTACTCTCCCAGAAACCCACTTGTGCAAGTTAGCTCACCAAAGACATCCTTTGGCCTGACCCAGAAGGACAGATGCATCAGACCTTGTGTGTGTCAACCTGCTGCCCTTTCCCCATGCAGTGGACTGTTCCACTGTGCTGAGATCTAGAATCTGCGACTTCTGAATACAGCATAAAATCTATCACCAGATAACAAAACATCACACACATGAAGCCATTACATGCCACATATTCCCTACCACTCCTCACACATTCACACACTCCAGCTATCAAATATTGTATTGACTCTTTTCCATAACCTAATAATCTCTCCTGTTTTGAGCTGGAACAGAACTAATTCTGTTCAGTGATTTTACTTTTCAGCCAAGACTCTTCTAATAAGCTGCACTTTCTGAAGTTAATGGTATGTTTTTGCAGACAGTGTCTGCTTGTAGCACTGATAAAACATTTGAAGCTTATAATAGTCACTACCAAGGTCTGGTGTGCAGACAGACTTTGCTTATACTTGCTGCAGTGCAGACCAAGGTCACTGCTAAATCTTGTGCACAACACTGGGAGTGCAGAAAGACTGCACCTGCAGGGTGGAGTGGTCAGAAGAGGTGACCCTACACTGACCAACAAAGGATTCCATTCCATATACCTCATATATCGTAAAAAGTTGAGGGATCACAAGGGTCAAGCTTCTTCAATGGCTCATGTCTGAGGAGGAATCTCTGTTCTGCCTTTGATCCCAACTGTCATCATTATTATGTCATCATTATTGTTTGGATTAAAGCTGGTTTAGTTTCCAGTACATGCATTTCTCCCCCTTACTCCCTTTCTCTTCCCCTTTGGAAAGGGAGAGGGTTAATAGAGAGTGTCTGTCAGCTGTCTAGAAGCTGGCCCAGATCTAAACCTTGACAAAACACTATTGAATCATACTGCACATCTCTAACACTACACACAGCAGACAATCCTCTAACACACTAAGTGTGTCACACAAATAAAGATGGTCTAAAAAGTGGATCAGTCAAGTTCTTAAACTGGAGAAACTTGCAATCAAAATTTCTGTTTTGTTTCTGTAATCAAGGAAGGGAATAAGTTCAAACATAATATACACAAATGAAGAAACTTTCTTGGAACAGAACACAGGAAATCAGATGTAATACTCTGGAGGAACCCTCTTGCCACATTGGTAAATTACTGCAAATCTCCCCTCATGGCACAACCCTGGAATACGACCAAAGTAATTTACTGCTGGCAAAGCTTTACCCTGCCCTGAAACCTCTGGTCTGACATTTAAACTTCTTGATAGTAGCTATGCATGAACAAATCACTGCCTCCCCAGACACATACACAAAATATTTTTCATCCTTTGGAATGGGAAGTCACCCCTATTAGACCATGCAGATCAGGAAGGTCGATAAGCTACCAGCATATTTTTTATATAAAAACCCCAAACACTGATGCTGAACTTCAGTGGGAACTGAGTGAATGCAAACAGTATTTGCACTGAAGATATCAAGCAGCTGTATCAACTGCATTTTTCAGAAAGATCATCACAAAGCAGATTTATTCAAGTGTGTCAGGCAGCACCACAAATACTGGGAAATAAATTAACTGACCTAAAAGATATTAGATGATTCTATTCTCTATTGCAGTAGCACAACCCCCCCCGAAACTTAAGGACAAATTGACCACTGTAATCACTCATTTACATGATATAATGGTGTGATGCTTTCACTGACTGGATTCTTCTAACTTTTACCTACTTACATGGCATGTAAGAGAGAAATGTTTATACTGCACACATTGAGAAAGCAGATTGACAAATCCAATAAAGTGCAATCTGCAGCTACTTACTCTTATCAAGTAAGGAAGACTAATAAAAGGCATATATACATATTTTTAAGTATACTAAATAATACAGTAGCTACATGAACACTGAGACTCTTGAACGTGTCCAGAGAAGGGTAATGAGGCTAGTGAGAGGCCTCAAGCACAAGCCCTGTGAGGAGAGGCTGAAGGAGCTGGGATTGTTTAGCCTGGAGAAGAGGAGGCTCAGGGGAGACCTTATTGCTGTCTACAACTACCTGAAGGGAGGGGGTTGGTCTCTTCTCCCAAGCAACCAGCACCAGAACAAGAGGACACAGTCTCAAGCTGGGCCAGGGGAGGTATAGGCTTGATGTTAGGAAGAAGTTCTCCACAGAAAGAGTGATTTTCCATTGGAATGGGCTTGCCAGGGAGGTGGTGGAGTCACCATCACTGGAGATGTTTAGGAAGAGACTCGATGAGGCGCTTGGTGCCATGGTTTAGTTGATTAGATGGTGTTGGGTGATAGGTTGGACTTCATGGTCTTGAAGGTCTTTTCCAACCTGGTTAATTCTATTCTATTCTATTCTATTCTATTCTATTCTATTCTATTCTATTCTATTCTATTCTATTCTATTCTATTCCTCACCTGTAAAATAGAGCTTTTTAGTTCACATGTGAATTTGCTTCTTTTCCAGTTTTTGACTCTTAGACTAGCCTTTATTTACAGATGTTACACGAGCAGCAATTTTCTATCCGATAAATAATGAAGATCTTGACTAGTGCTGAATCTAGTGCTGGAAAAATGTTGTTAGAAAAATCTCCCTTCAGTGATGACTCTCCATTGGCAGGTAATACCGTTGAAGATCTATCATACAGCTTGTGTAAATTGGAAATCCAGGTGATTACCTACTATACTAAAGCACTGTTTTTATTGTGAATTGCACAGAGTACCAGACAAGATGTTCCAGAGAAGCTTGTACTGCTATCTTTTTAAAATAAACATCTTTTCTTCAAAAGGCTTATTAAAAAGGTTTCATGAAAGAGATGTGTTCTGGAAAAAAACCAACTCTCTAACTGCCACTTATTACCCTGCTTTTTCTAAATCCTGTTTAAATCAGTAATTACCTTATTTTCTCTTGGCTATCATCAAAATTAATCAATTTATAGTTACACAGGTCATTGCATTTCTCTTTCTTGATGTTGGTTGTGCTTTGGCACTCTTACAGCTTCTGGAGCATCCTTAGCCTCCATATTTCAGTGCATGTAGCTCATTCAGTCTATGGTTCCAGAAGGACAGGGACCTGCTTGAGAGGGCACAGTAAAAGGCTACAAAGGTGATCAGGGAACTAGAACATCTGTCTTATGAAGAAAGGCTGAGGGACTTTGGGCTTTTTAGCCTGGAAAAGAGAGGACTGAGGAGGATCCTAATCTTTATAACTAAAGAGTGGGTGCCAGGAGGATGGGGCAAGTCTTTTTTCAGTGGTGCCCAGTGACAAGACTAGAGGTAACAGGCACAAAATTGACCATAGGAAGCTCCATCTAAACATGGTGCTCCTGAGAAACAGCAGATTTCCTTGTGAACAGGAGATTGGAAAGCTATGAAAACAAAGCAACATGAATAAACCTGAGACAGGTATATTGTCCTTGGCTAAGCCTATTAATAACTACATCATATTTGAAATGTCACAAGAAAAGAGACACTAGAATGACTTGTTCATGTATGAGCAGTATATTTTTTAAGAAATGCTAAAATAGTCATTACACAGCTCCAGCTCTAATCCTGGACCTTCAAAGAAAAGGAAAAAAAAAATAAAGGAAAAAATAAAAAAACCCCAAAATGTTAACCTAAAGCTGGAAGCAAAGCTGAACCTTTACTTAAAAAGAAGGCAATACAAAAATGACTCACACATCCTTCCTTCAATTGCATTTTTTTCTCTTAATCTCCATGCTCCTAAGTAGAAATAGAACATTCATCAGGACACTCCTTTGCAATCAAATATTCTTTTTCTCTAAGTATTTGCATGTTGACACAATACAGAAATACTAATAATTATCATGCATTATACCAACATTTGCTACTTTCTTAAATGGCACTGGATGACATACAGAGTGTGAAGCTTTAGGACTTCATTTTCTCTAAGAATATCATTTGTAAAGCTTTTTAAAGACTGTGATCAAAAATAGCAATGTAGATGAATTCTAGAGCTGTAAATTTCACTTCAAGTGCTTCACTTTACCACACTTGAGTGCAGTCTGATTGACTTATCAAAACACTGAAAAATAGGTTACAATTTGAGCCAATCATGCTGAACTAAAAGGAGCTGTGAAAAAAAAAAACAACAAACCACCAAACAACAAAACCACATAACCTCAACCTTTCTAAAGTGGAGTTCAATACTGAGATTGGAGATAAACAGTATTAGTGTACATTAAGAGGGTTAAGGATTGCTATCTAAAAGCATTACAGGAATTTTTATGTCAGGAATTATTTTCTACTTACTTGCCACATAGTACATACTAAAACTGAGAGGGGAAAAAAATAAATCTCTCATTCATCTGCACATCAAACCTGAAAGCAGTAATACCTCAGCATTTCTTAGGCTAGTCTCCCTACTGGTATTTCATCCTCTTCCTCGCTTGTGCCAGCCCTGAGTCCTGCTGCTGCTTTGGCCCCCATCAGCACAGAATCATAGAATCAATAAGGTTGGAAGAGATCTCAAAGATCATCAAGTCCAACCTGTCACCCAACACCTCATGACTAACTAAACCATGGCGCCAAGTGCCACGTCCAATCCCCTCTTCAACACCTCCAGGGATGGTGACTCCACCACCTCGCTGGGCAGCCCATTCCAATGGCTGATAACTCTCTCTGTGAAGACCTTTCTCCTCACCTCCAGCCTAAACTTCCCTTGGTGCAGCTTGAGACTGTGTCCTCTTGTTCTGGTGCTGGTTGCCTGGGAGAAGAGACCAACTCCCTCCTGGCTACAACCACCCTTCAGGTAGTTGTAAGACAGCAATGAGGTCTCCCCTGAGCCTCCTCTTCTCCAGGCTAAACAATCCCAGCTCCCTCAGCCTCTCCTCATAGGGCTTGTGCTCGAGGCCTCTCCCCAGCCTCATTGCCCTTCTCTGGATATGTTTAAGAGTCTCAATATCCTTCTAAAATCGAGGGGCCCAGAACTGGACACAGTACTCAAGGTGTGGCCTAACCAGTGCTGAGTACAGGGGCAGAATGACCTCACTGCTCCTGCTGGCCACACTATTTCTGACACAGGCCAGGATGCCATTGGCATGAGCATACCTCAGTAATGCTTCACTTACTGATCCTAATGCAAGCAGGGCAGAGAGCTTCAGAGTGTAATGTGTGTTCCTCAGAGCACATGGGGGTGGAATACATACATCATGAAAGTCTGTCGACTTAAAAATCCCCAACTCACCTAACAAGCCACAAAGGAGTCTAGTGAAGCTTCTGGACCAAATTTTCTTTTGAACACAAATGATTTTACAAAAAGGGGGCTGAAGCTTAACTCAGACTCACTCAGAAAGATCAGCATTCATTGACTCACTGACACCAGGGTGAATCCTTAAGTGGTCACTGTCAATTACCAAAGACAAAAAAGAAAGAGAGAGATAAAAAAAGGGAAAAGATAAAACAGTACTCTGAATTCAGGCTTTTGAACTACCATCTCTTGCCTATCAGGAAGGTACTGGAGCAAGTGCTGCAAAAAATTTGGAGCCAGCTACCTGGCTAAAGAATGAAATAATTTGTAGAAATGAAGTAAAAGTGATGATAAAGCATTAGAGAGTTCACTCAGTCAGGGATCTGAAAGAAGCTGAATTCCACATCAACCAGCTTAAATCTGGAATGTTGGATACATGTGTACTGCTTTCAGATCACTTACAGAGTGATAACAGATTTGATGCAGAGAAAAATTTTGCTAAGCATTTCAAACAACACATGAACTTCACAAAAGAAGGGTCAGAACTAATACAAAAGCACAAAAGACCACATGTGGGAAATTTCATTCAAAATTCATCATTTACATAATGCAACATATTAGAGGATTTTCAATTTTATACCTGAATTCTGTATTAACCACTTACGCTATGCAACCTGAAGTGATCCCATCTGCTACTTCTCAAGCACTTAACAAGTGAACTTAATATCAAATGTTTAAAGAGTGCTGAAATGTAGAAGAGAAGAATGAAAATTCATACCCCTTTAGTCATTTGCCATGAGATCTGGAATAAATTCCCTCTTTTTCCTCCTTTGTGACTTTGTCAAGCCCTATTCATCTCTTCACACTTCACTTTACCATTAGTCAAAAAAGAGACCATTTTTGGTTTGCCCTACTGTTAGTCTGTCTCCTCTCTTGGGATATAATTTTCAAAGGCACAAAGGCCAATCAGGAAAAGTATCTTCAGCTGAAAGCCAATTAGATTGAACAACTTCACCTGATCTTCAAAAAAAATCTCCCCCATGTTTCAAGTGCTGTATAATCAGACTCAGAATTTGTACTAATTTAAAACTATTATCATCAACACTGAATTCCACAAGCTGTTTGTTTCAAAATCAAATACTTGAATGGAGGAGACCCATGTTAGCCTTAAAATGTTAATGCATGATACAAAAGCAATGATCCAGAGGATGCTCTAGCTAATTAACAAGCTCTACACTCTGACAATACAGATGAAAGTAGTAACAAAGATTCCATGAAATTCTAAAAGATCCTTGATGGGCTTGTGCTCCACAGAAAGCAGAGGGAGACAGGACAAAGCTATCTGGAGAAGTATTCGTAAAGATTCATGTTCATGCACCTAGAAATGCTGACACAGGCAAACGTTTCAGGTGCCAGTGCAAATAATCCTGCTGGCATAGTTGATATAGCTGGCTCTTCAACTCAAACATGGGATATACATGACAGTGAGCCTCACAGAGAAGTGAGGGGCATATCAGTAGTAATTTCAGCAAGGAACATAGTATCATAGTATCAGCCAGGGTTGGAAGGGACCACAAGGATCATCTAGTTCCAAACCCCCTGCCATGGGCAGGGACACCCCACACTAGATCAGGCTGGCCAGAGCTTCATCCAGCCTGCTCTTAAACACCTCCAGGGATGGGGCCTCAACCACCTCCCTGGACAACCCATTCCAGGGCTTCACCACTCTCATGGGGAAGAACTTCCTCCTCACATCCAGCCTGAAGCTCCCCACCTCCAGCTTCATTCCATCCCCCCTAGTCCTATCACTATCTGATATCCTGAGAAGTCCCTCCCCAGCCTTCTTGTAGCCCCCTTCAGATACTGGAAGGTCACAATGAGGTCACCTCTAAGGCTTCTCTTCTCCAGACTGAACAGCCCCAGCTCCTTCAGCCTGTCCTCATAGGAGAGGTGCTCCAGCCCTCTGCTCATCCTCGTAGCCCTTCTCTGGACACCTTCCAGCACCTCCAGATCCCTCTTGGAATAGGGGCTCCAGAACTGGACGCAGTACTCCAGGTGGGGTCTCACCAGGGCCGAGTAGAGGGGGAGAATCCCCTCCCTTGCCCTGCCGGCCACACTTCTCTTGATGCAGCCCAGGATCTGATTGGCTTTCAGGGCTGCAAGTGCACACTGAGAGCTCATGTTGAGCTTCTCGTCCACCAGCACCCCCTAGTCTCTCTCCTCCGGGCTGCAAGAAAGCACATGCTAACCAAGGTAGATAAGGAGCAGTTCTTCCACTACAACATGAGAAGTACAGGGGTATCACGAGTTACTCTACCACAGGTTTTCAAGACTTCCAGAAGAATCCTGGGATCTGTGTTCATGCTGTCTGAGATTCAGGGACTACTTAAATATTTCTGTATTTTGCTTGGCAGAGTCCTTCATCAAAATTTGAAAAAATTAAGAGTATTTGTACTCAGTAAGGAGTCAGTTACCTTAGCAGTTAATTACCAAGGACTATGCAGCACTCATTGAAGTAGAAAAATACTTTAAGAAAAGGTTTTATGTCTGAGGAAAAGAAGGCCCACTCTGCTGGAAATCCAGACTCCTGCAGTGACAGAATAACCTCTAATCTCTCTCATGCTTTATCCCACTTTCACATCAGTGTGACTGCACCAGTTCTCACATAATTCCTCAGTGTACATAAGTTTACAGGACATCAGAATAAAGGCCAAAATATTTGCACTAGTGCCCAAGGCAGAGTGTGTTCTTTGTAGACCATAAACACATTGCTTCCATTAAGGATCAGGTATGAACTCTCCTCTGTTCATATAGTGTTACAGCCTTCTCTTTAAAAGGTCATAGGTAATCAGGATGTCAGAAAGAAGAAATTATCATAGAAGTTATTTACCCCCTTCTCTGAAAAGAGAGATTAAATACTAAAGCATGAAACTCAGACATCAGCACCTTAGAATCTACTTTCTGAACCCCAGAATGAGCAGATGCTGCCAGAAGATGAACAAGACCTCTCAGCACAGCAGGCAAAGGTAAATTTTGCTACCATAATGATTTTTATCTTCCTCCTTAGGGCTGCAAAATTCCGTTTATGGTGTAAGTAAGACATTTAAAATACAAGTTGAGGATGACCTCTTCAGGCCACACCTCTGATTAAAACAAATAATCCTTGTCTTATTGGGGACCCACTAACCTCCCAGACACACCAAGGGAAGCACTGGGAACATGCCACCCCAACATTACCTTCTCCTTCTGTGCCTTAAGACAGCTTTTAATCTTCCTTTGCCTTCAGGACAAACACCTTTCAATCCACAGCAGCAGCAAAGTCTCCAATTTCTAGACATTGTGTAGACAAATCAACTTGTATGGACAAGGACTGCCCTTGCATCCATGTAAGCTGATCCTTACAGATTGTAACAGTGCTGCTATTCTGGTTTGTTTTCTAAGAATCAGATTTTGACAGTTCAAAAAAAGAAAAAGAAATTGAGTGTTTATATGGAGACTTCTACCTGACATGTGAAGAAGAAATAGTAAAGAAAAGAAAAAAAAAGAGAGAAGAAGAGTGTAAATGGTGTTAGACAGCAGAACACACATATATGGCATCAGTAAAAAGGTCAAAGATGAACAAGACATAGGCCAATATATGATTATTATCTTTGTGTCAAAAGATAAGGTACAGATTTAAGCTGAAGAAAAATAGATGCTCCCATGTGAGCTTGCCAGAGCTGTTGAACTGATCAGTTCTGCACATAACCATTTTGAATGCCTGACAGAGAAGCCTAATTAGATTGCCCTGTTATAATATTAACAATTGCTTGTTTTGATTACCTGCCACTCAGGATCTGTACAGCACTCTTCTCTTTACCAAAAGAGATGCTATCACAGCATGATAGCTCCTACATCAACACATATACCTACACAAATAGTGTACTTCATATGACCTCTGTCTCAACTATTCATGAGTAGCAGAACAGACTAATTCATGAGAAAAATATGTTAAACCCAGGCATTTAAGTACCTCATAGGGGTAAAAAGAAAGATGATCAGTATTGCCATTAATTCTAATAAAGTGCAGATGATACTCATTTTAGTCTTTCTTCTCTTGAAACAAAAGGATTGCTTCCATCACTCAATCTCTCTGGAGATATTCAAGGCCTGCCTGGATGAGCTCCTCTGTGATCTGGCATAGGTGATCCTGCTCTGGCAGGGAAGGTTGGACTGGATGATTACTCAAGGCCCCTTCCAGCCCCTAACATTCTGTGATTCTGTGATCTGTCTCTCTCTGGTTAGCTGATACCAAAGACAGCTAACTTTTAATGAGCAGGATCAGATGCCTTCAGTAGCTCTGTCAACACAAACAAACTGTTTTTATGGAGAATACTTTTTAGTGCTGAAGCATTAAAACTCCATCATTCTAACAGGGAGATAAATCAGAGCACCCAATTCTTTTCTGTCTTATAACAGGATAAATATACATAAATCATTAAGGTTGCAGCATTTTACAGAAATGCAAGTGAAATTAGAATTCCATCCTCAACCTGTTCTTATCAGGACAGTACGACCAAAAAAAGCCACAAATACAAACACAGAGCCATTTGACAGAATAAGTGAGATATGTTATTAATACAATACAATACACAACCAGGTTGGAAGAGACCTTCAAGATCATCGCGTCCAACCCATCAACCAATCCAACCCACCTAAATACAATACAATACAATACAATACAATACAATACAATAGAACACAACACAACCCACCTAAACAACTAAACCGTGGCACCAAGCACCCCATCAAGCCTCTTCCTGAACACCTCCAATGAAGGTGACTCCACCACCTCCACGGGCAGCCGACTCCAATGGGCAATCACTCTCTCTGTATAGAACTTCCTAACATTGAGTCTAAACCTCCCCTGGCGCAGCCTGAGATTGTGTCCTCTGCTCTGTGTCCCAGAACTGTGAAGCTAGCACCTAGGGACTAATTTTTTTTATATATATTTTTTTTTATTTTCTTTTTAATATAGGAAGAATTAAAAGGAAAACTGAGTGGAAAACTGGAGGGCAGCCAGACAGAAAGGGACCTAGGGGGACTGATTGACAGCTGGCTGAACATGAGCCAGCAGTGTGCCCAGGTGGCCAAGAAGGCCAGTGGCATCCTGGCCTGCATCGCCTAACCACACCTTATGTTTGGAATCTGCAATACAGAATTCTCATTTCCTTTACAGAAAAACCCCAAACCAAACAACAAACCAAGCAGACTACATCTTTGTGTTTCATTTACAACAATGATCCATTAATTTACAGGAGAAAAAAAAAAACAGATTTAATGTGATTTTTTTTTTCACCCCAGAGCCCCAGAGAAAATATCTACTGTGGCATAATTGGTTCCAGAGCAACCTTGATTCTAAATGTTCAGCCCCATTTTAGCTGTGCAGGCAACTGTTTTACAAGCTTTCTTGAAGATATTTTGTAAATAAGACTTATGAAACTTTTGTGGTGTTTGGAATTAATTAAATACTTTGACAACTGCAAATAACTGCTGCTACTTGTTTTAAATAAATATCCTGTGATGACAAACCTTGATAAGCAGACCCAAATGCAGCCAGCAAAATGCAAACAACAGAATACACTACGCAAGGCAAGCTTCCGGGAAACAATGAATCTGAGATCAACAAAGATGTTTTGTAATTAGCATGAATAACAGAAATTTGAAAACATGGTACTGCTATGAAGTTCATGTACACAAGATACCATGTCTGTTTTGTATAACATTATATTACCTTTTGTTCATAGGTTATTACTTGGTAGACTACAGCTTTATCAGTTTGGAGTTAAAATGACTTTAAATCAATTTTCCTCTCATCCTAGTGCCAACTTGAACGAATAAAACAACTTTAAGTGTTTATTACTATTAATCTTTGTATGTTGCCTAGCAGCTTAAATTAGAATAGAATAGAATTAACTAGGTTGGAAAAGACCTTTCAGATCATCGAGTCCAACCTACCATCTAACACTATCTAATCAACTAAACCATGGCACCAAGCGCCTCATCCAGTCTCTTCCTGAACAACTCCAGTAATGGTGACTCCATCACCTCTCTGGGCAGCCCATTCTAATGGCTAATCACTCTTTCTCTGAAGAATTTGGAATGGAATGGAATGGAATGGAATGGACCGGACCAGGTTGGAACAGATGTCTGAGACCTTTCTTTATAACGTCAAGCCTAAACCTCCCCTGGCACAGCTTGAGACTGTGTCCTCTTGTTCTGGTGCTGCTTGCCTGGGAGAAGAGACCAACCCCCACCTGGCTACAACCTCCCTTCAGGTAGTTGTAGAGAGCAGTAAGGTCTCCCCTGAGCCTCCTCTTCTCCAGGCTAAGCAACCCCATCTCCCTCAGCCTCTCCTCACAGAGCTTGTGCTCCAGACCCCTCCCCAGCTTTGTTGACCTTCTCTGGACACGTTCCAGCAACTCAACATCTACTACTACTTTTTATTACTACTTTTCCACTCAATTTCAGCCTCCTTTGGCAAAAGTATGGAACAAAAATTTGTTAAATTTACAGGACTGAAAAAAAAAAGAAAGTACACTTAACACTTGTCCATTTGATGACAGAAATTTTAAAGGCTTATCACTTTAGACAGCCTTAATAGTAGGTTTAAATAATTACTCACCATCAGAATCAGCATTTATCAACTGAAACTGTGAAATTTGGAGGAGGAGCAAAAAAATAGGCAACAGTGGAACATTTTATCAGAATAAAAACACTGCTGGCAGATATAAAGCACCTGCTGCAACTCCAAAATCAAACCTCCCATTAAACAAAACTTTGCTTTTCAAACTAAAGTGGTGCTTTAATGAATTTAATAGAGTTGGGAGTGAAGTATTGTCTATATTAATGGAATCCTTTTAATGTAGTTTTGAATTCCTGGGACAGGAATTTGCAGCTTAAACTTCTGATTCTCTTGAGACATTCCCCCCCCCCCCCCCCCGAAATACAGAAAGTAATCAATTACAACACAAAAAAAGCAATAACAGTAAAACATGAAAATTCATGGGGAAGCTCTAACATTTCTCTTATACAGCATACAGCAAGCAAGTTAAATAATATTTTCATGTTGTTCTCTTCTTTACAACTTACTGATATATGAGGCTTGAAGATCCATTATTAAATGCTGAAGGTATCATAGTGTCAGTCAGGGTTGGAAGGGACCACAAGGATCATCTAGTTCCAACCCCACCCCACACTAGATCAGGCTGGCCAGAGCCTCATCCAGCCTCGTGTTAAACACCTCCAGGGATGGGGCCTCAACCACCTCCCTGGACAACCCATTCCAGGGCTTCTTCCACCACTCTCATGGGGAAGAACTTCCTCCTCACGCTCAGCCTGAATCTCCCCATCTCCAGCTTCATTCCATTGCCCCTAGTTCTATCACTCCCTGATAGCCTGAGAAGTCCCTCCCCAGCCTTCATGTAGGCCCCCTTCAGGTACTGGAAAGCCACAATGAGGTCACCTTGGAGCCTTCTCTTCTCCAGACTGAACAGCCCCAACTCTCTCAGTCTGTAGGAGAGGTGCTCCAGCCCTCTGATCATCCTCATGGCCCTTCTCTGGACACGTTCCAAGGCAAAATAAAATAAATGAGAAGCACTTAGAAGCTGGATGCAAAGGATCAATACTGACATTAATGTAAGCTTTTTGTTTGAGAAAAAATAAATTGAAGGAATACAGAATCTTTACAGAAGTTTATCTCTGGTTTCACTTCAAAAAGAAAAAAAGCCAACCAGTTTTCTGTCAATAAGATCACTTTGAAATGTAGAGATATTTTATGTCCTTTACTTCATTAATAGAAACTAATACTGCTAAATAGCAAGGAACAAGACTTGGGTATGGCCATTTGTAATGCTCAGCTCACTCCAGTAGTTTCAAGTGGCTCTTTCTCATAGGAGAAAGGAACTGTAAGTTTTCTTGGGTTCAGCAATAACGGCAGATTTGGAGTCTGATCAGCAGTAGTCATACAGTCAGTTAAATGAAACCCAGTAATAATTTATGTTTCATAATAACCTTTTTTTACTTGTGAAATGTTATTTTTTAAAAAAATTAATTAATGGCCTTATTTACAGAAAATGAATGCCAGCATTAAACAAACCAAACTTACCAATTACCCTCTGCCAACAAATGGTGACTCACTAGCTGAGCAAGTGAATTAAGTATCATTTTCCTTACAAAATAATAGTAGGCAAAAATATAACTTGGCAGTATTTCCCTCTTGTAAATGTGGACACTAATTAGCATAGTTATATATATATATATTAAAAAAAAAAAAAGATTTGAATTAAACATGTCAAGGTCTCAGAATTGTTTGAATTCCTCTTTGCTTAATTAATCTGAATATTTAAACGAGCTTCTTCGTGTATTTGGTGTTTCAACCAGAATCCCACCGAATCCCACTAACAGTCACATTAAGTCATTATTTGCAGACTGCTTATACAAGCTCCCTTTTGAAACCTGCAACTAAAATGAAGATGTAATCCCTTCACATAAAACACCTCCAAGAAATGATGGTCTCTTAATTAGCCAAACACTTATCCTATCCTTCAACTGACCGTGAGATCTCATGTGGTAGGCAACTCATCAGGTTGATGATCTTTGTTTTGATTGGTAATACTCAGTCTAGAACACTCACAGAAACTACATTTCAGCTAAAACTTCATCCCTGCATTCCCAGAAATTTAGGGAAAATGAGAATTTTGGAAGCTGCAGCGATTAGCAAGCACACAATATTTTAATTTAGACAAGTCACATCTTTATAGCACAGAAAGCAAACACTGTGGGATGCCTTTGTTTAACTTAGTGTGCCATTTCTTCACAGTTCTGTATAAAATATAGTCCTTGTAGCATTCAGGGAGTGCTGAAGGATCTACTCTAAACATTTATTCCTTAAATGGCAAATAGCTGGTTTTGTTTTGTTGTTGGTTTTTTGTTTGTTTGTTTGTTTCTGCATTGTTTGCTTGGTTGGTTTGGTTTTTGTTTTGTTGTTGCTGCTGTTGTTTTGATTTGGTTTTTATGGAGCTAGGATCTCACACACTAATAGGTTAGTAAAAGTCTACCAACCTATTAGAACAGTGTTGTCTGGAAATACCTAAAGCACCTAAAACTCACAATGCAGTCTTGACATATCCATAACACCTCAAGACACACACACACATGTAACATTATAAATAGTTTTCCCCAAATAGAAGCCTTTTTTTTAACCAGAAAAAAAGGTATTTTGTATTGTATTTTCCACAATATTTACACAGAACAAACCAGATCCTTCCCTGTGTGCAAATTACCACCTAATCACTGGATAGGAGAATTGGATAAAACATTGCTAAGAAGCAATTTGACTGATTAGCATTTTACTAACTTAGTTGAACAATTGCCAAGCAAGATCAGTCTTAAATGGTATTTCATTCAAGGTAATAGTTTGAGCAGTGTTTAGCACTAAATGCTTCAGAGGCAAGTCAGAGACATCAGAATAACCTAATGATCTTGGCAAATTTATGCATTAAGCATACTTTATGACAGTGAGATCAAACTCAGAATCATAGAACATATCTGGTTGGAAGAGACCTTGAAGATCATCCAGTCCAACCTACAACACAGCACTGAAGGTCCAACACTAACCATGTCCCTAAGCACCATGTCCATATGGTGTCTAAACACTTCCAAGGATGGTGACTCCACCACTGCCCTGGGCAGACCATTCCAATGTTTGAGAAGCCTTTCATTGAAGAAATATTTCCTAATATCCAGCCTAAACCTCCCATGGCACAGCTTGAAACTATTTCTTCTAGTTCTGATGCTTGTCATGAAGGAGAAGAGGCTGGCTCCCTCTTTGATCCAACCTCCCTTCAGGTAGTTGTACTGGCCCATTATGCATGCCACTTAAAACTATTTCTTTGTGTTTTAGTATGTACCTTACATTATTTTCAGTTTATTTTCAAGGTTAATAAATTAATCAACCTCAGAAACAGCAAAAAAGTCACTAGTCTAAAACCCAAGTGCACTTACACCAGCACAACTAGAGAATATTCTGACTGCAGACTAGTTACAAAAGTGTAGCTGAGCACCAAACCTGACATACTTACTTTAGATAGCATTTATTTTAGTAAGAGTAATAGCTTCCCTCTATGTCATGTTGTATCTGGCAGTCATAAAGGCTTAAATGCAAACTGGGAAACAGTCTGGAAAGATCAGATCAGGAAAAGAAAACTGTGGGGTTTTGTAAAGAATAAAAAAAATATGTTACTTGAATGCTGTCCAAAGGTGAAAAAGCTGTAGGGCATGCAAGAAAGGTAAAACTCAGTTATAATGAGCTGTTGAAGAGTCATGCTTTCCAACCTCTTACTACACCCTGGAGTTTTTTTAATTAAATTGAATCTGGTTGCTTAGTGAAAACATTTGATGTGTATTTGCGAGGTTAACATGCTTAAACAAAACAGCCTACACCTATCGTTCTCTAAAACCAAGATCATCAAGAGGGTAACCATGTCACCACACAAATCAAATGGGAACAAAAATATTTTACTTCTAACCTCTGTTGCCAGTTGCTGAAGAGAAGGGGATGCAACAGGGTGTAAAGTTGAGTTGCCTCTGACTGGATTATGTAGGCTGATGTAAGCCACGACGTTTCTTTGAAGAACTCTTCTGAGATCCTACAATGCAAGCAAAGCAATGGTTATTACTATCCATCATTATAATCAAGTCTTTGTCCTCTGTGATTTTCTAAGTGTTCCTCTACTACTACTTTTTACAATATGCTGTTAAGAACTTCAAAGGATATCTTACTGTTACTTCTCTCTATGGCAGAAGTTACGAATCCATTTCACACATCATCTCAACAAAACACAAACAGGCCTGGGAGGAATTAAAAATGACTACACTTGTAAGGTCAAAAATGAAAACATTACATACTGTGAAGCAACGTGATGGCCTTTTAAACTCATGCCTGACAGCAGACAAACTTCAAAAGCAATCATTATCAACTCTTAAATGGACTAAAAGTTTTAGAGCCCAAATTCAGATTTGAATTGCATAACGCACCCAGTGTTTCATGTTAGTATTTTTCAGACTACAAAAAAAGTATGTATAAACTGTTTCAATTATTATCTCCTTTTAAAAGAGATCCCCTTTGCCTTCTCGGTAATGAGCTACTCTTTGCATGAAGTGGCTCTTTATTTTGAACAGAAGGGGTGTAATGCAATTACATCTGATGTAAAGCTGACTTGAAGTGGAACTAAACAAATTTTGCTTCCAGCCTGGATCTTTTCAATTTGATTTTTTCACCCCTTCTTGTTTTTGAAGAATAATCATATTGGAAGTATGAAACTTGCAATGCTTCTCACACATGATAAAAAGCAATTAACTCTTCATTTTTTCTACTGCTTTAATTCAACAGCCATGGATCTCTCTGTTAGCTATTCCTTTATCAATAGAAGTCCACTGTAATCATATATGATCAACAATGCCCTGATGAGGTATTGTCTTTCAATAAGCTGATTTCTGTTTTGTTGAAGGTAAGAGCCCAAGGAATTGTCTGTGTCAGAATGTACCTAACTCCTTAGTGAGAAGTGAATCAGCACTAGCCATGAGGACACTGAAATGTTGACATCATTAATGTAAACCACAGTATGGTTCTCGTCCATTCAGTGTGCTCTTGATTCAATTCTTCCCTCTCTAAGTCTATCAAATATTGGTATCTGTTGAACCCCAAAAAAGAATTAAGAGCCCTCTAACCTATTTCTGGGCCTAGGTCTTTTCTGAGGATTGCTTCACCCCCCATCCCCCCTCCACTGAACTCTGGCAATGCCCTCTCTTACAGTTCTCTGCTGAATTAGGGAGGGGAATGAGTTCACTGAGGTGCTGCCTTCACAGCTATGGAAACAACTTGCCATCTCATGATTCCACATGCTGTATTCCACAGGAACTGCCTCTACAGATGTTTTCACTGCGTTTGCTATGGAGTATGTGAATGTACACAGACATTACAAAATGTAGGCAGATGTCACAGACCAGTTAATCAACCATAATGTCTACATGGTAATTTCGTATCATTTTCATGCTTTCAAGGAAATAATAATTAGTTCAATGAGTCCTTCCAAAATCATTTTACCTCTGCCCATTCATATGAACCAATGTTCCCAAATAGTGTTCCTCCCCATGAGCAGAAAACGATGGTCCGGTCAGGTCTCCAGCCTCTCTTAACCTTCAGCATCAAGGCTTGTATAACTGCTGTGATGACTGCAGTGCTACTGGCCCATTCTTGTCCACCATAAGCATTCAAACCATTGTAGTGACTACCAACGATGACATATCTGTCTGAAATGTGGGAAGAAAAGACAGACAAAGGAATCTCATTTCCTCTGGATACAAACATTAAAAGAATTTAAAATAACCTAAAAGATGAACTGTATTAGTGGTCTGTAACATCAATAACAGAATACAATGCTGTCAACAAAAATTTACAACATCATGTGTAAGACAAAATAACAAAATAACACATAAAACTGTGAATGCTATTTCAAAAACAAACCAGTAAATAAGTAAGTTAATCCCTGTGCCCTTGCCTTCATTGTTTGCTTATGACTTTGTCTTCTTATAAATCTGATATATACTATTTTTACAGCCAGGACTTTGTGACATAGAAAATTTAATAAAGTTCCATCCTCACATTAGAGTGTTATGAAAAAAAAAAAACAACACAAATGAATAAGCAGGAAACTCTATTTTCAATACAGATTACTGTGGAAAAGAGAACAGAAAAAAAGAGGGAAGAGAAGGGAAGAGAAGGGAAGAGAAGGGAAGAGAAGGGAAGAGAAGGGAAGAGAAGGGAAAGAGAAGGGAAGAGAAGGGAAGAGAAGGGAAGAGAAGGGAGGGAAAGGGAAGAGAAGGGGAAGAGAAGGGAGAGAAGGGAAGAGAAGGGAAGAGAAGGGAAGAGAAGAAAGGGAAGAGAAGGGAAGAGAAGGGAAGAGAAGGGAAGAGAAGGGAAGAGAAGGGAAGAGAAGGAAGAGAAGGGAAGAGAAAGGGAAGAGAAGGAAGAGAAGGGAAGAGAAGGGAAGAGAAGGGAAAGAGAAGGGAAGAGAAGGGAAGAGAAGGGAAGAGAAGAAGGGAAGAGAAGGGAAGAGAAGGGAAGAGAAGGGAAGAGAAGGGAAGAGAAGGGAAGAGAAGGGAAGAGAAGGGAAGAGAAGGGAAGAGAAGGGAAGAGAAGGGAAGAGAAGGGAAGAGAAGGGAAGAGAAGGGAAGAGAAGGGAAAGAAGGGAAGAGGAAGGGAAGAGAAGGGAAGAGAAGGAAGAGAAGGGAAGAGAAGGGGGAAGAGAAGAAGGGAAGAGAAGGGAAGAGAGAAGGGAAGAGAGGGAAGAGAAAGAGAAGGGAAGAGAAAAAAAGGGAAGGAAGGGAAACGAGAGAAACAGAGAAGGGAGTATGACGAGGAAACAGAGAAGGGAGTATGACGAGGAAACAGAGAAGGTAGTATGATGAGGAAACAGAGAAGGTAGTATGATGAGGAAACAGAGAAGGTAGTATGATGAGGAAACAGAGAAGGTAGTATGATGAGGAAACAGAGAAGGTAGTATGATGAGGAAACAGAGAAAATACACAAAGTAGTAGCACTCCCTCACCTGGAAGACCGTGTTCTGTGCTCACCACCCTATCTCAAAAAAGACATTGCAGAAACAGCAGTTGAGAAGCTGGTAACCAGAACAGTTAGATATCAGGACTTAGACTTCCATGTAAGGAGACATTGAAAAGACCTGGACTGCAGGTTTAGAAAGAAGACATGACAGAGGGATAGAGATAATGAATGATACAGATATGGTAAGTCAGACCTAGCAACTTTGATGATCCTGGAAGAATGTATTGTATAAAATGAAATTTTATTAAAGGAATTTATTGTTTATTAATAATAGGTAGATTAAATCATTATTTATTATAATTTAATTATTAATCATTTTTATAATAGTATATATTGTGATATACTATTATTGATTGTTATTAATTTGTGAATTGTTGCATAAAATTCATTTCATAAAATGAATTTTCAACCTGAAATAAAAAAAACCCTGTCTGTGCTTATCCAGAATAAGTAATAATAATAATCATCATAAAAAATCCCACACACCACAGACCAAACAAAAAACCCCAACCCACAGCATATATGATGATACAGAAATGGCAAGTCAGACCTAGCAACTTTGATGACCCTGGAAGAATGTATTGTACAAAATGAAAAGTAAGAATTTTCAACCTGAAATCAAGAATGTGCCTATGCTTATGCAGAATACATGATTACAACAAAACCAAAACCACAAACCAAACAAAAAACTCCAACCCACAATATGTATATAGAATATACAGTCCCAATACTAACTTGCAAGTGTAAAGAACTGCATTTTATTCCAAAATGCTGATGTGATATGAAACATGCATGACCAGTGGGACTGACGTGCATCAAGGAGCCTCAACAGAGTTATGACTTGTTAAACTATTAGACCATCTATATGAGAAGAATTCACCACCAAAGCCTCTTTGGAGCATTACTTACTGGCTGTGTTCTGATATTTAGCAAAATTTCTTTCTAATGCAGACCTAGATTTTTAAAGGTGCTATTTCCACATTTCAGGATAATGAAAGTGAACAGCAGAATAGCTATCAAAACAGCAGATCCAAAACAATCTCTGGGTGTCATTTGAGCTCCAAAACGTTCTAAAAGTTCTTGTTTTCATTCTTTATCCGACATCTTCATCCGACAACATCCTCAGTGTTGTCAGAACAATGGAATACTGCAACATATAGGAGTCAAAATGCCCACCTTTTCTAGTTGCTTATACAAAATTCAGTATCTACTTAGTACTGCTGATTGCTACCTCAAACCTCAAATTTTATTATCAACACCAACACACGTTGGCTATTAGACCAATTCTCTGTCAAACTGGACTTTCACCAGTTTTGTTCAACAAAACGTGATGCTGTTTTATAAGGAGTCAAAAAATACTTTACAAACAGGGGAACTGTTGTGAACCTTTAAAACATCTTTAATCAGCTGCCTGGGGGTGTAGAGGAATGTAAGTGAGAATGTCTTTCTAAAAGCAAATATTTAAAAGTGTACATAACAATTTAATGTAACTAAATGCAGCCTAAGTCATATAATTTTCCAACTTGTGCTGCATAATGGTACATGTAATTATAGGTTACACTGACAGTGAAAACCTGTAGGATCTTCATCTCACTTAATTTTAGGCCTTTAGAGGAAGTGCCACTAACCCAGGGTGATCAGACAGAATCAATGTTTGCCTTGTATCGTAATCCCTGTTCAATCTGTGATCAGCATATGTGAAGAGGAGTGGAAAGAGACCTTAAATGAAACAGTATAGAACATTTTGATGGAAAAGAAAGTTACAAGCAGCAACTTACTGTAGGAGATGCCAGCTGAATGAACAGGGGTAAAACATACAGCTGGTGCCTCCTCTAAAATTCTTCATCTTTGCACATCTCTCCCTCTTGAATAGAGGCAATACCCTGAAGCAAATGACTATAGGAAAAGCATAAGAGAAAGGATGGTCATGCTTACAGAGGCAGCAGCTGTCCTTTCTCATAATCATTTGCTGAACCATGTAGAGAAAGAGATCATATGGTAAGAAAGCTGAGAAAGAACGAACTAGAGAAAAAAATATCCATCACTTCTGAAAGTGATGAGATAATTCTCAGGGTAGTGATGAGCTGGACAAGAGGGATTTATCATTAAAAAACAGTGACTTTGTACTGTCTTCTCTTGTTATGCATCCCATTTTCAACCATACCCAATAAAGCTACAAAATGAATGTTATGTTTTTCAGGTTTTGAAAGGGCATCAACTATCACATTTCCTCTGCCCTTAAATCTTCTAACATTGTTGCTTCTCAATTCCAATGTCTAATATGATCACCATTATATAGATGTGTTTCGTGTGTGTGTGTGTGGAGGCCTTTAAGCAAAAGAAAGAAAGAAAGAAAAAAAGATCCACCCTCAGTGATGCTCTGCAGTCTTTCCTTAGGCACTAAAGAGAAATTTTGCCTTTTTCCCAGCATTTCTAGGAACACCAAGGTGAATATTTCAGGTGCAGGAAACTAGCAAAACCCCACCAAAATGACAGAGAATGAAAACATTGAATATTCAAAATCAATTGAGGGAGCATCAACCAGGAAAAGCAGAGAAACAAATGAAAGTTTAACACTGATTCTGTACAAAATGTTCCATAGTGCACTACATGGCTAACTTGTGCCTACATTAGAAGCCAGCTGCTTCTGCCCTTGCCCAGCAAAACACTCACAGGACTAACTTAGCATCTGAGCAGCGCTATTGACTTCAATTTGTTTCTCTTAGTTGTCTTAGCATAGATAAAAAAAAAGCTGTTGTACAAAACCCATTTATGTGGTAGGCACACAACAGGGCAGGCTGTGTGGTGCTCCCTGCAGAATCAATAAGGTTGGAAAAGACCTCAGAGATCATCAAGTCCAACCTAGCACCCAACACCTCATGACTAACTAAACCATGGCTTCAAGGGCAATGTCCTATCCCCCCTTGAACATCTGCAGGGATGGTGACTCCACCACCTCCCTGGGCAGCACATTCCAATAGCAAATTACTCTTTCTGGGAAGAACTTTCTCCTCCCCTCCAGCCTAAACTTCGCCTGGCACAGCTTGAGACTGTGTCCTCTTGTTCTGGTGCTAGTTGCCTGCCTGGGAGAAGAGGCCAACCCCCATCTGGCTACAACCTCCCTTCAGGTAGTTGTAGAGAGCAAGAAGGTCTCCCCTGAGCCTCCTCTTCTCCAGGCTAAGCAACCCCAGCTCCCTCAGCCTCTCCTCATAGGGCTTGTGCTTGAGACCTCTCCCCAGCTTTGTTGCCCTTCTCTGGACACATTCAAGTGTCTCAATGTCCTTCTTAAACTGAGGGGGCCAGAACTGGACACAGGACTAACTATAGAGCAGTAAATCCTTAAATTAAAGCATATAAGGACATACCTTCCTTCATAATAATGTAATAACAATGCAATAATAAAATGAAATATTTGGATACAGAGAAGATAAAGAATTTATTAAAGATAAACTAATGTATGCTTTCAAATATCTGTCTTGCTTCTGTTTCACAATTCAGCAGACAGTATGTCTAAACATGGCAGTTTCTACCTTTCAAGTTCTTTGACAGCTATTTGCAAAACAGCAGTAGCAGACTAGTAAGTTTGAATTCTTGAAGGAAATTAAACTCTTGATTGAAATTAAATTCACTGCACCAATTGTTTCTATGCTGCTTAAAATAAAAACATTCAGGGTGAGAAGCACAGCATTCAGCACACACGAAACAGAGTCATCAGTTCTCTAACAGGAAGAAATTCTAAAGCCTTCACCTCTTACAAGCCCTTAAAATATGAAATGACTGGCCCACCTCCTAAGGGTCTGTAGGTAACTATGCAGCCTTTCTTCTCAACTTAATAAGAAAGTCTTAATCAAGACAAATGTGCTGATGGTTGATGACGATTCAATCTGTACGTTAAGCATCGAACTGGGTCTGCCACACTTTGAACTATGTGAGTAACCAGAAGCAGTGTTCCTTCATGTTGCAGAAGTCTTTCAACTTTTAGGCAAATTCACTTTAGACAGAATAAGCAATAAATGGCTTTCACTCCTATGATGTCCTCATTATTGTACCATCTCCATACAGCACCAAAGGAGGGAGGGGGATTGTGGTTTATGTCACAGTTGTACTTGTGCAAATTACTGTCTAATTCTTACCCATACTGAACAGCAATTATTATTCATAGACCTGTATAAAACTTAGTCATTATTGTAACACAAAATAAGGCTGCAGGAAGTGTGATTAAGAACTTAGTCACAGATTTTGCACATTATAATCACATTCGATATTAGATTCTTAACTAAGTCAGAGACCACGCTGCCCTACACTTTGGTTTCAGAGAGATGCTTGAATTATGTAAGGATGTTCTGGAGTTGAAGCACAGACTTTTATTTATTTCAGAATTCTGCTAAAATTAGAACAAACCAAACCCACACACCTCCCACCCCCCTTCTCTAAATTTGTATGCACAGCTTGCATTGTACTTCAAATAATACAATACAGGACACTATAAAATTTAAACCACAAACATAGTTGCTTGTTTTACAACACTAATGGTCTTTATGGTCTACATGTAGTTAGTGCTAGTTGTGTAAGAATATGTGCCCTTCAGTTCACTATCTGCTTAACCCTTATGTCTTATAACAAAACATATAACAAAATGACTACAAAGGTTGTCTCCTTCCTTTGTACTAGCAAATTATCTGATAAAATAGGTTTCTGATCCAAACTGTGACTCTCAGCCATCATGAAACAAATAATTGATACAGATGACAAAGGACTACTTACCAGGCAGCACAGATCCTTTTAAATATCCAATAACATTAGAAATTGTCTTGTAAGTTGAGACTGACTGAATATTCAGACTGATTATTTTCCTGTCTGTTAAAAGATAAAAAGGAAGACAAAGAAAATGTTAAACTTGTTCATCCAACCAAGACATCTAGAGATGTAAATTGCCTGCACATTAAAAAAGAGAAAACAAGGGAAAAAGAAAGAAAAAGAAAAAAAAAACAACAACAAAGAAAATACAAGGTACCAACAAGGAATATGAAATTAAACCATGAAATATTACATTATTCTCTCAGTCACATTCAGATCTCCAAAAAGATCTATACTTGTTGAGTTAAAAGATCCTTCAGTTCACCCAATAAAAGCTGCCAGAATACAACAGGAAAAGAAAAAAACAAACGTTAAACCCCGTAGGATTTACATAATTCTAGGATAATGAAATTTGTCTTAATCTTTATAGGTTTTTCTCACTTGATACTTTGCTCAGGTCAATCTTTTGATAACATCCACAAAACTCTACTTTGTTTATTTTATGCTATTCTTCTGGAGAAAATCCCCTATGGTAAAACAGGTGGGAGAAGTTTGACCTCGGCTTGGTCTTTGGTGATATCCTTATGAACTTCTGGCAATAGAAGCCAGCTTTTATTGGCTTAGCTGGTATCAACTGATGCAAATGGTGCAAACAGAAAGCAGAAAAATCCCAAAACCTGCTGAAATGCAAGGGACTTGCCGGTATTGCTGTAGCAGTTGAGACTGTAGCACAGGATAAAGTCAGATAAAAGTCAGAATCATGGCATCCTAGAATGGTTTGGAAGGGACCATAAACATCATATAGATCATATAGTTCCAACTCCCATGCCATAGGCAGGGACACCTCCTACTAGACCAGGTTGCTCAAGGACCCATCCAACCAGGCTTTGAACATTTTCAGGCTTGGAGCTTGCACATCTTCACAGAATCACCCAGGTTGGAAGAGGCCTGCAAGATCATCAAGTCCAACTGATACATGCCTAATGAAAGGAACACACAGACATGGGGGCTTGCATGAAGTGAAGAATCTCTTCTAGGATGACCAAGTCCCCAGGGAATAATTTCATGGGGGTTTGAAGAAAGAAAACACAAAAGTGATACCAATCTTGTTCCAAGTCCTTGCTGTAAGGACTTGGAACCAGCAAAGCAGCGTGAAGACTGGATGCTTGGCTTGTAGAGTCCCAAACCAGCCAGGGCTGGATAACAAAGCCTCCCTTGATTACAGCCCACCTTTGAGCAACCTGTTTCAGTACCTCACCACCCTCATTGGTAAGAATCTCCTCCTAATGTCTACTATAAATCTAGTTTCTTCCAGTCTGAAGTCATTACCCATCAGCCCTGTCACTACATGCATTTTTACAAAGTCCCTCTTCAGCTGCAGTCCTTTAAATACTGGACAGCTGCTAGGTGGTCTTCCTGGAGCTTTCTCTTCTCTAGGCTGAGCAATCCCAACTCTCAATCTGTCTTCACAGGAGAGGTGTTCCTATGAGTATCAGACAGAAAATAGCTTCCAAACAATTAACTGTCCTTTCTGGAGAATTATTGTCACTCCCACTGTCTCCCAGATGAACTTCAGTCTGCAGCAATGGAAGTGAAACAGTCAACTACCGGGAGCTGCTGATACCTTTAAAATGTTTCGTTTGTATTAAAATAGGCTGTGTTAACATTCATCTCATCTGAAAGGTCATAACTTCTATCTGAGAAAAGTGAAAATGTCTTACACTGCTCTAACTTAAATGCTAGCAATTGTCTGATGATAAGGACTGTCTGATGATAAGGACTGTCTGATCCGAGACCTTCAGGGAGGGTCTCTTACACCTAGTGTACCGCACCACCCTCATGACAGACCTCCTTCAATGCCCACAGCCTAACTGTCACAGACCAACATTAAAATATTTGGTGGATTGTTTTGCTCTTTCTCTCCCAGGCCATTATCCTCCCACAGCTGTATTGCTAACAGTTTGTTTCCTGAGACATGTGGAGTACATAAGTGAGGAGTTTATTGCAAGATGCAAAATAAAAGCAAGCCATCTCTACGATACCGTTCTTCAAGGTTCATTTGCTAATGCTTCATCTGTTGTTTTGGTTGGGTTTTTTAATGTACTGTTAATATTTATTCTACTCTTTGCTCAGACAAAACCCTCTGTTATCAATGGCTGTGCCCTCTATGGGACAGAATCACAGAATCACCAAGGTTGGAAGAGACCTCAAAGATCATCGAGTCCAGCCTGTCACCACAGACCTCATGACTAAACCATGGCACCAAGTGCCACATCCAATCCCCTCTTGAACACCTCCAGGGATGGTGACTCCACCACCTCCCTGGGCAGCACATTCCAATGGCTAACAACTCTCTCAGTGAAGAACTTTCTCCTCACCTCCAGCCTAAACTTCCCCTGGCACAGCTTGAGATTGTGTCCTCTTGTTCTGGTGCTGGTTGCATGACAGAGAAGAGACCAACCCCCTCCTGGCTACAACCACCCTTCAGGTAGTTGTAGAGAGCAAGAAGGTCTCCCCTGAGCCTCCTCTTCTCCAGGCTAAACAATCCCAGCTCCCTCAGCCTCTCCTCATAGGGCTTGTGCTCAAGGCGTCTCCCCAGCCTCATTGCCCTTCTCTGGACACGTTCAAGTGTCTCAACGTCCTTCTTAAACTGAGGGGCCCAGAATTGGACACAACTCTGGTTTTGCTAGAACACAACAATAAAGAAAAAGCAGGTCAAGCACAGTTAATTAACAATAACCCCCACCACACCACTTGGCAGTAATCAAGCACAGCACATTAATATGTTGATCTGTCATGCATATGCTGGGGTCTGAGTCAGAATTAACTTTGCTCTTCTGATGTAAATTGCTGTAAGGTTTATTAACTGCATGTGATGATGTTTGTTCCATAAATCTGCAGATGTTAGTCTAGAAACATGTTCTAAAACATTTAATTCTTTTCCTTTTCTAACGCCATGACTTGGTAACCTAAGCCAACCCTGGCAGCAGGGGAGGTCATGCAAAGATTGAAAAACAAAATTTCCTTGGAGTAAATTAAAGTGAACTGACACCAAACAGCTGATGAGTTTGGTTTATGACAGCCAGTGAAAACTCTTGGTAATGGACTGGAGCAGAGGGAAAATGAGAAGAATGAAAAAACAGAGGGGAAAAAAGAGAGATAGTAACAAAGTAAAAGAAAGATATCACCACCCTTGATTCCCACAAAGTTTCCCAGGCATAGTCCAAGTTCTTGATGGTGGGCGTACATTCCAGCAGTCTTTTGTGGTAAATGCAACTAATAGTTGTGCTCCTTTTATACCCTTTTGGCAGGGGGGTTGCTCTCCCCAAGTAACAGAGAGAGGTGTACATGCGTTCGGTGTGCACAGAGGGGTGCTATTGACCTTTCAGGGTGCTGTTGCAGTGGTTTTAAAATAAGGAAAGAAGGAATTCCCCCCTCCACAGAATTCTCTCTTTTCATTGTTAGGCCATTCTGCCAGGCCAGCTGCCCTCCTCTAGAGCTATTAAGGCTATCAAACCCACCACTCTGTCTATTCAGACCAGGTAATGCCACACAACTCCTTTGAGACAGTAGAGTAATTAGGGGCTATCAGCCCTGCCCTGCCACATGCATTATATTGAGACAATAGAGTCCTTGGGCTGTCACCACTAACCCTGATAATACTCTAGGCAGGCCCCATTTCAGGCAAAAAGACAACTGTTCCTTTTGAAGACAACAGACAACTGTTTTAACTATACTTAACTCTTTTTCCTCAATCAACACCACCTATCCAGCCTTCAACTACACATAAAGAAACAGAAAAATAACTGCTGGAAATACACATATTCTGGAATCAGATATTTGAGTTAATAGTCATGTAACACAGTAGTCAGCTTAAAGTGACTCGGGCTTAAAGGCTTAGTGCACCAGATGAAAAGACTGAAAATACTCTTTGGAGTACAGAGCACAAGTGAAATTTAATCCCCTTTAAATAGTTCTCACAACAAACCTCTCTTCCTAATGCTGTATTTTAAAGATCTTGACAACTTTCTCTCTTTTTTTCTGTACTCTCTGGAAAACCACGAGGAGACTGGAGCCTAACAGTATTATATTATTAGCTTCGAGTTTATGTAATCCAAAAAGCTGCTTCTAAAAGAGAAGAACAGAAAGGCAATTGCCAATATTTATTTATTCTCAATATTTGTTACCTTGAAATCTGTAAATTGTCTCATACCAAAGGACTGTCTTCTCCTCTCACAATTACATAGGATCCGATGACTCAATTGTTAAGTTCTTGAGCACATAGCACCAAACTTTTCAGACAGCCCTGAAGGCTTTTTTTCCCCTTTAATAATGAAAGTGACAGTTTTCATAAAGTTATTTGCTCCAAGACCTGAGGCCTTAAAGTAATATCAAATAACACAGAACATGACACAGGTAGAAGTAGCTGCACTCAATGTAGAAGGACCCTGATTTATTTACATGTTAATAGTCAAATATGTCAGAGATTTCTTTTATACTATCATGTGGAATAATATGGACTACCATGAGATATTTGTAAGATCCTGCTAAGCACACTGATATAAGAAGTACATATTCAAACATGTAGAACATATCACAGAATGTTAAGGGCTGGAAGGGACCTCAAAGATCATCCAGTCCAACTCCCTTGCCAGAGAAGGAGCACCTATACCAGATCACACAAGAACACATCCTCGTGTTTACATAGAGCTTTCCACGCCTCAACTCCCACCCATTGGCCTTTGTCCTGTCATTGGGCATCACCGACAAGAGCTAGACTCCATCCTCTTGGCACTCACCCTTTGCATCTTGATAAACACAAAGGAGGTCAGCCCTTAGTCTCCTTTTCTCCAAGCTAAAGAGACCGAGTGCCCTCAGTCTCTCATCATAAGGAACATGTTTCACTCCCTTTATCATTTTTGTGGCACTGCCATGTACTCTTTCAAGCAGTTCCCTGAGGTCCTTTTTGAACTGAGGGGCCAAGAACTGGACACAGTATTTCAGATGCAGCCTCATCAGGGCAGAGTAGAGGGAGAGGCAAAGCTCTCTTGACCTGGTAACCACACCCCCTTCTAATACACCCCAGAATGGCACTGGCCTTCTTGGCCACAAGAGCACATTGCTGGCTCACAGTCAACCTTCCATGTACTAGGACCCCCAGGTCCTTTTCCCCTTCACTGCTCTCCAACAGGTCAGTCCCCTACATATTCCAAAGTTTAATTTCATATTCTTGCACAATTTTGAGAGATTCTTTACCTGCTTTGCAGCAATCTAAACCAAAGCATCACACAGGAAAAATAATGGCAGGGAACACATTTCTGAAAGCACATCTTGATAATTTACAGTTCTGGTAGGAAAACATTTGAAGTGTCAGGTAGGAATAGAGAGAAGATACACAGAAAAATGCTTCACACTGCTTATGCTTAATTCTTTTCATGATCTTCTGTTTAAAAGGAGATTACAATTGAAAACAATCACAAAAAGAAAATTCAAGGATGTTAGCATAAATGTTTCTAAGTTTTCATATACACTATGGCTGTGTTGCATCTGACTTCCCCATTTAACATGAACTACTTTGAAATGCCAGTAAGCAATAGGTGCAGAACATCATTCTGTTTCTACTGTCTTATACAAAGAATTCAAATGTGGTAGAGAAAGTAACGTGCACTGCCACAAAATATGTTGACATCTTTCTCTGTGTTTTCTGGAATTTATGTGCACCACAGTGTAAATACCTCGAAATTATGGGATTGTTTGCATATTGATATCATAGTGCACGGTGGCACAGTCAGAGTTTATTAACTACAGTATTCTTTCTTCTTTCTGACAGGTAGCAAACTACAAAAGAGAAACACAAACAGCATCACAAGGCTGTAGCTTAATAGGAGGATATATACATATCCTGCCTTTAATAACTACAGCAAAAAGCTGGGAGTCTTTGAGCATCTGGATCTAGTATTCACACAGTGTTATCATTCCAGCTACTTAACTTCATGCTTTACTATTTTATAAGTTAAAAGATATATATAAAAACAAAAGAACCAAAAAAACAATGTCTACTTCACAGCCAAAGAGTTCATAAGAAATGGAAGCTTCTCCTGTGCATGCTAACTCTCTGATATTTTCTAAAATTGCACCCTCAGTGATCATGGTTGATCTAGATGAAGAGAGAAATAGGGTTGGATATAAACATCAGCTGAAGAAACTTAAAAGCCTTGCGTTAGAGGTCCTGTAATTGCAGTTGGACTCCTCAGGAACACTAGGTCAGAACTGTAAGAGTGACTAGCAATCTGTATGTGGAGAAGAACATAAGATTAGGATGAGGGTATAATGTTTCTAAGACATGACTGTGTCCTCCAGTGACTTGAAAGTTACTTAGGCAAGGAGAGAGGCTGGGGAATGAGGTGGGGACTATGTGTGTTTAAACTCTTTTGACAGTTTTTTTTTTCCCCTCCCCCAATGAATCTTTAAGTAGTCCTTTATGACTCTGTCAATTTTTAGTAGCTGAAGAGGAAGGGAGAGGGACCTACAGTAATAGTCATTTATGAATAATGATATCCTCTCATTGCAAATCCCTATCTCCATTGGTGACTTATCTCCACCTCTTCACTGTTAAAAACAAACTTAATTTTACTTATTGCTTTCCACAATTAAATCTCCTATAATTAAACAGCTGCTTAGCCATATGAACACATTACCTTGTATACTATGCTATTTTTCCTAAGTTCTGGAGAGGATCTTGGTTGAAAAACCTCTCAGACAATATCCACTTGATTCCCTATTTACAAGTCTGGCAACTCAAATTCCTCAGGGTTCCATCCATCCTCCAAAGCATACAGCACCATGTTTTGTTTCATTTTGTTGCTTGTTGGTTTTTTTTTATGTACAGGTATTTTTTCTATGTATGGTATTTTTTTATGTACAGGACCTATTTAACCATGCAAGTGGGTCTGTGAAATCCTTGGGTCTGCCCTTCCGCAGCAGACAGCTAGAGATGATCACTAGTGAAATCCTCCATCTTTCTCATCTTTGGTCTTCTCAGATACAACTCATGTGAGCATGGAAACTGACAGTTAAAGGCAAAGAGAAAAATTACACACATAGTTCTCGTGTTTTGAACAACCAGACTTCCAGGCCACCACACTTTCCATTTAACACCAAAGCATACGGTCATTAGTGAGGAAAAACACCTTGTAAACTAAATTCCACTAGACAGATTTACTTTAAACACTCCAAAGATTCATTGAAAAGGGATGGTTTGCACCTAACTGAAATCTACCAATGGGCAGGTAACTTTAACAAATAACAATGAAAATTTCCTCTATCACAGCAGGACTGTCTTCATTTATGTTTATAGGAGTGCTTTAGTTTTACAGTAATCTTCAGTGTTTTAGCAAATACCCTAGTAATACTCTGTAAAACCAAGAAAGCTTCAGAAGAGCACAGCTTCTCTATAAAACTTCACTCTTTTAATTACCCATTTTTGGGAGAAAGATCATGGGAGCACAGAATTTCAGAATAATGAGGATTAACAACGATGCACCGAAGTAAACAGAAAGCAATCTAATTACTAACTTCCACAAACACAAAACTAATAACTAAACTTCAATTCCCACTATTTGCTTTGCAGGTTTTAAGCATTCAACGTATCTCACATGTTTCTCCCCGTATCCTCCCACTCCCTCCATCATTTTGTGTCTCTTGAAAACTGCAAGGCTAAGGGAAAATAGTGGCAATATGAGAAAACTATATATAAATGTTTAATCATTACTGATGAATCTGCTGTTCAGCTTTTTGAATCATACTGATGAGAGAATGATGATCGTTTTATTCTAACAAATTTTAAGCCAACCAATCATCTGAATTGCTCATCCACCTCTTTTGACAGATATGTGATGAGTTCTATGTCAGAAGTCAAATCTCTCTTAAGCTTCTTCAGATCAACAGGAAGACTGCAAATTCAGCCTTCATGGTTCTCATATGCATTGCTCTGTTCAGCATTTTCTCTTTATCATTATAAGTTATACAAGATTTCTTATCATGAGACCAGTCTTTTATCTCTTCCACTAGGGCTGCTACTGAACCCTTCAGCACAACATACGCTCCAGCACATCCATAGCTTCATCATTATTTCAAGGTAAAATATATCATAATGCATTAGAGAATTATGCAAGGCTTCTTATTATAGACCTCAGTTGCTTAATGAATTAAGAATTAAAACCAAAAGCAAACAAAAAAAACAACCTCCTTAAATCCCATGTGGATTACTGTGCTTCAGAAGCTTTACAAGAAATCAGACACAAGCTGTTGTGTTCACCCAGAGTAAGCTGGCCATGGACTGGCTCTTACAAGACTGATAGCTTGGAATATTCTCTCTTTCCAGAAATGTTCCACCACACAGAATTCCTGCCTTCTCAGGGAAATAAAACAGACATGCCACACCTGTCACAGAAAAAAAGCAGAATAAGCTGTCCTGCAGCCTCCACACAAAGCTTTTTGAGAAGCAGAGCCTGCAGCCTTTTATCTTCCTAAAATGAGCATCATTTGCAGCCCAAATTCATGCTCTCCTTCAGACACTTCAGCTGTTGAGAATTCCTATAATACTAGCAAGCCTCACACATCCTACCAGTAATGGCTAACCACTAGTTCCTCCCAAATGACCTTTCCCCATTTATACAGTCTGTCTATTGGTTGTGGGGAAGACAGCTCATTTTAAAAGTATCTAGTCAGCTAAGCATGGAAAGCAATAGCCCTGCCTAGCCACAACATCTCAAGCCATGAAGCATGAGGTCTTTCTGCCTTTTTAGTATGTGTAAATATAAAAGCTAGCACAAGTCATAAAATTAATCAACCTTTTTTAATGACTTGTTGTGTTATATTCCTATTCCACAATCACCTCCCAAAAAGCAAGAAACAAGTGATACAGCACATATGTGACAGTAAAATAGTTGCCCTTAAAATCTGCTTTTACTGTTAGGATCACCATATTCAGCAAAGGATACAGTGGCTGAATGAATTACCCTTCATCTCTACCCAAAGACCACTGCTTCAAATCAAATAAATTAAATGGTGTTCTGATAAAATACATAATTTTTCTGCCTTTTGGTGTGTTTTTTGTTTCCTTCTGGTGAAAGACAGACTAGCACAAACCAAAGATGAAGAAATAATTACTCTTTAAACATGTATCTCATCAAGTATGTCATCTAGAAGGTGTTTCTTCTTCTTCTTCACTGAAACGTTGTTCAGCATCTTTGCTGGAAGACTGCATATGGGGGAAAAACTTCCCCCCCCCAAATCAACAATAAGTTTATTCAAGTAGTAATCTGTATGACTTTGCCAGCACCATTATCTCTGAACAGATACTCTGAAGGCACTTTTCCATTACATCTAGCTCTAATCAAGGTATTTTTCTCTTTTTGTGATAACCATTTTCCTGGCAAAACTTGCAGGAAAAGGTGCCTGAAAGTTCAGACAACATCCCATAGTTTACTCTACAGCAGATACAAATTAAGTAACACAGAAAAACATATCATAATTTAGTATTATAGTATTATTATGCCACAGGCAGAAAAAAGACACAGAATGACTTTAATATGGCTACCGGTGCCTTAATGTTAAAATCACATTCTTAGTTGTACAAGAAGGCCTAAAAAAAACATCCTGCAGCACTTACAGAATCTTCCTAGTGATGGTATCTAGATAGGAAGTTTTAAAGTCATTATTAAGAATTAGAGCTTAATGTCTTTTTTTTTTGTTTGTTAGGCAAAACTTGCATCTCTCAGATTTTGGAAGCATCATTTTTAGATGGAATCACAGAATTGTTAGGGTTGGAAGGGACCTCAAGGGTCATCCAGTTCCAACCCCCTTGCCTAGAATGGGTTGCTCAGAGCCACCTCCAGCCTGGCCTTAAAAACCTCCAGGGATGAGGCTTCTACCACCTCCCTGGACAACCTGTTCCAGTGTCTCACCACCCTCATGGAGAAGAACTTCTTCCTAACATCCAATCCGAATCTACTCACAAAGCAGTTAAGCGAAACATACTCATAATACAATAAATCCAGGTTGGAAGAGACCTTCAAGATCATCGTGTCCAACCTATAATCAGCTAAACCTCCTAGTTGTACAGTTACAGAAAAAGGATTTGGGGGTCCTTGAAGAACATTTAATATTTAGAAGAAAAGAACATTACCTGTAGCTGTATTTTGGAAGGGTATACACCTGTCTTTTTGGACTGTGTCCTCAGGCAAGGAAAGGAGCTTTTTGGCAAGCACTGCAGAAATTGGTTGTACTAACAGCCTTGTGAGGTTCTGTCCATTTTGTCTGTAGATTCCATCTTGCAAAAGAGAAAGAGAGTGGCAATATTATAAGTACGAATTAGAAGAGTGTCGTCTGCGTTAACCAAACAACAACAACAAAAGTATCTACAATAGAGCCACAAACAACTGATTTAGATAAGCAGCCCATATTTTGTACTTACCTTACTGAAAAACAGAACTTCCATCAAGAATGTGTGTCACACAATTACACATATGTATTTTAGTATCTGAGGAACAGTTCCACAAGAAAGAAACAGTCAGCATCTGTGGTGGGTTGAATTTTCCCTCTCAACATTAACTTTGCTGCACCAGCTCAGTTGGAAGCAAATGAAAGCTGTATCTACAGGCAAAACTACAATCTGCAGTGGAATGCAATGGATATGTACAAAATATACAGTATTTACAGGTATTCAGAAACAACAAACAACACAAGAATCCCCCTGGTCAAGAGACCAGGGAAGCTGTCTCTCTGCCCCACCCACCCCCCTGTCCAAAAGGGAGAAAGGAGCAGAGAAAGTTGCTGTTAGACTTAACCAAAACAATGCAGCCAAGGTCAAGCAGAAGCAGGTTAGTATCTCTCCAGGGCCACGAAGCAAGAAGAGACGAGAAGCCCCCAAAATTGTTTTGGGCAGGGTTGAAAATCCCACAAAGTTGTTACTTCAGGAAATTGATGGTAAAATCTGTTTGCTCAAGCTTTGAGGGTCTATTTCTGGATTCAGAAACAATCCTAAAATGTCCAACAGAAGTGTGTAACTGAGACACCACTTTCTGTCTGTTGTTTGTCAACCTGCAGATCGAAATACTGCGGAAGTGAAGCTCAAAGTCTTGCAGACAAAAAGTATCTCTTGCCATTAACCCACAACTTGAGCTTCACACCTGAATAAATTGTGATAGCTACACTTTTGAGAACAACCTACAAGAGAAACCTCTCACATTTAAAAATGGATGGCTTCACAATGTAAATGGAGTGAGAAATATTGGGGGGGGGGGGAAGGGTTAAAATATAGAAAGGGAGATTTAAGTTACCTGGATGAAAAATGTTCTAATAGGATGAATTCATAAAGACTTGCCTAGGCAGGTGGTGAAATCTCTACAACTGAAATCTTTTTAAAGAAAAGATTAAACAAACATCTGACAGGAATGACGTAGTTATGGTTGATCCCCTCTGTGAGGAAGGTGCTAGATTAGAGGACCTCTTGACACCTTTCCAGGCTTGATTTCTACACAATTTTCTAGTAACTGACCTTCCTGAACTTTTTTTTCTTTTTTTTTTTCAATGTATTGGAATTATTATTAAAAAACATTAGTGAGAATTCCATTCCCTTTGCCAGCCATTTACTAGTTGCCATGAGTACCTTGTTTAGGAGATTGAGGAAAGCTTTCTGCATCATGATTAGGATTCAAAGTGATAGTTTCAAGATCAATCTCCCCAGTAAAATACATCACTCACTGGAAAAAAAAAAGGGTGTGTGTGTGTGTGAATTCTCTGGGCTACTAGTTAAAGCATAATCATTCAGTTTTAAATACTCATGGGCTTGGTGCTGTACCAGCTGCAAAACAGTGCACTGCAACTTCATAAAGAAACCAATTATCAGAAGAACTTTGCAAGACTCGTGCATGCTCTTTCCCTGCTGGATGCCAAACTCCTTGGAGCACGTTGTGCTTTCAGGATCTGTGAGCATAGCAAATGATTTGAGAATAATTTGATATTTTACTTGTAATGATACTTAGTTCTACAGCATGAAAGTCTTCCAAGAAGCAGAATTCCTTCCTCTACGCCAGTCTAACAATCTAACCACGCCAGGCCTAACTGCTATTAAGTATGGCTCTAGAGAACATACTGGAGTGCAAGAAAAATAAATGTGCTGATCAGTTATTGTTAATTTTAGGAGCACAAAAAAGAGGCAATCTTCGGAAAGTTTCTTTGTAGGAAGTAAGAACTCCACTTCTACTTTTGCAATGACTGCGGTTTGTGTTCTCTTTTTCAATGCAAGCACAAACCTTGAGCGTCGGTATACACATGGCTCAGTCTGGGATACATACTGGGAACCTAGCGTGTCATAATATTGTTAACTTACTAGTGTTGGTAATTTAGTCTCAGATTCCTGCAAAGTTTTTACTGAATTTAACAATAATACATGGGTACCATATGCCACTCAGTTCTGCTTTAAAGTACAAATTTACCACCATTTCAATCGCTTTAGTCAAGCCTGAAAAATCAGCCAAAATTAGCCACAGTGTCACACTCCTCCAGTCACAGATTCAGTATTATGCAGCCAAGCTTTTATTTATCTTTCTCTATAGCATTTGTGCTGTAAGAATCAACTTTCTGTTCATTTTTTATTTAAATTCCAGATTCAGAAAAAGGACTGGACAGAATACTGCATTTCACTGCCATCCATTCATTAAAGTCACCTTCCACCAGGATCTGATAAACCAAAAAGTTAATAAATAGAACTGTCTAAAAGGTTTGCTGATAGAATTCATTAATTCCCTCTATGACCTGAAATTGTTTTAATGATGTCTGCTTCGAAATATGGATAAAAGAGTGAAGTCTGACTGAACACTGACCCATAATTGTACATACCCACATCTTTGACTTGCTGCTGCATTCATAATAGAGCAGTATTAGTTTTGAAATATTTGAAGTGAATGGTTCATTAATTTTTCACCTTAAGCTTAATAGAAATTTGACAAACAGTTTTATCCTGAGTATTGACACCCCAAGCAGGACTTCACAGCAGACAGTGAGAATAAATCAGAGCATAGAATAAAGGGTGCCTCTCACTTAAGATGGTTCTGTCATTCAATCGCCTGAAGTGAACAGTTCACTGCGTTTCTGTGCAAGAGGTATTCTCCCACTTACTCATTCCCAGCACATCATCTGTGCTGCCCTCTGTCAACATTTGATCTTGTATTAACCACAACAAAACCAAAGATGTATAAACTGACACATCATAGACATTTACAGCATTTGCCCTTTGAACTCGTACACAGCTTCCTCCCTATCTTTGCTGGTAAATTCAAGAGCTGTTAGGCTTCTATTGCTTCTCATGAAGCTACTCACAATGCACCTCCTGGCAAAATCATTTTATCTGTATTATTCTGACTTACAACTACCCACATGCCCAGACTGAAAGAGACTGTGTGGTGCCTACAACAGGGAGTCTCCAGCAGCTGATTGGTGGCTTCAGATACTAAACCAACATCACCACTGCCAATGATAATTATTTACTATACAGCAGCTATTTTATTACATCGTCAGCATTTTTAAGACCAATTATGACTCTTCCTACTCAAAAAGCAGCCTTCAAATAAGCATTCACACCATCAGCTAACACTGCTAGATAAATTTTCACATTGATACATTCACAATACACAAAGATTTCAGGGGTTGCTGTGGCTGCTGGTTTTGCACATTGGTCTTACAACGGACAGTTGCACAAATGAGCACCTTTTCCTGTGACAAATCTTTGTTGACTTTTTGGTGGCACTATCACTACAAGTATAGGCATACTCAGCTGAAATGGCAGGATTTGATTCAAGCAGATTCTAAGAATATATACATATATATCTCCCATCTAACCTCTGCTGGAAAATGCAGCCATCTGCTACACCTCACAGTCACTGACAATTTTTGTTTTCCCTTCCTAAATATCCTCTTTGAATATAGGAAGAGAAATAAACAGATTCTGGCTGCCACTTCTTATTGTAAATGGATACAGTGAGAATCAAGAAAAGCTGATGATGTTCTCCCAGCACTTACAAAGAGGAAATTCTGGGAAAGCCCACTTATGCACAGTATTTGGACTTTCTAAGTCAGACACTTCTTTTACTGCATATGAAGTCAAATGGGAAAACTATTCCCTCATCTCTCTTAAGCAAAGAGAATGGTGCTGATCATCCTGTGGTTCTTAAAATGGAAGGTAGGTGGATTTTATTAATATGACAGAGACCTTAGCTTCAGCCTTGGAGAGTATATTCAGAGGTATAAGCTAAAAGTATCGTCAAGGATAAGAAAAATGAATGGTATAGAAAAATGTTACTCAAGAGAGGAGCAGAACCTGGAGCAGATGTCCACAGAGTAGAAGTGCTAACAACCACTTTTCCTGCTATGACTTTATTCAGTTCTTCATGAATTATCCACTAGAATTACAGTGTGGAACATATGTCAGTTTTGAAGTACTTTGCTTCACTAGCCACTGGTAGTAACATGGAAGAAGAGGAAAACATTTGCTTCCCTTTTGTAAGAAAAGAGCTTTGAAATTCTGCAACCAGGGATTTTTAACAGCAGCCCCAAGTAAGGACGTTCAAAGCAGCTTTACAGGCAATGAAGCATGAGATGATGAACTGTTCTGCCAATTACAAGAGCACTGCGGCAGCTTGCATTTCAGGATGCACAACCCACGTTATGGACAAGGGATGCTTAGAACTATGTACTGCTTTGGGATATGGGTGAGAGAGACAGATGTGCTTAGGAAGTGCTTATGCACATTTATAGAACTAAACACAGAACCTGAAGGCAGTGAGGATCACCTAGAAGGAAAATAAGTCTGAGAGTCCTCAAAGTACCTGACAAACATTGTCAAATTTTTCTTCACACTGGTGGTGGATAAAGAAACGTCTTTAAAAACATAGTTTGTAAAAAAAAATAATCCATGTCCTCATGATGTCAGGAGCTACAAAGTTTAGAAGACAAAGATACCACACCACCTGGGACAAAATCCCAGGAGTTAACAAGACCATGCATTCATTGAAACATACAAAAGTACAGACAATACAGGGATATTGTTTTGCTTTATAAAGTCCATTCACTCCACGCTGTTTACACCACATTCTACCAATGGAAGGGAGGGAAATTTGGGTACATAGTACCCAAGATTGTCTCTTTAAACAGATTTTTATTGTTCTTATAAGTTAAAGTAGAAATTCTGCAGTTGATAGGAGAAGAAGACATTCCTCTAGAACCCAATGTCACATTTTTTCCTTCCCTCACAAGGAAATATGCTTAACCAATATGAGAGAGGAAAAAATGTAACTGCCCTGTCTCTTAGTGTAAATCACTCTTGTCTTAATGCATACTTAATGTACTTTACAAATACTGTCAGGCTTGTTTCTTGTTAAGATAAATTGAATAAAAAGCAACACATTCATTTTGCAAAAGCAAAACTGCTTTGACAGGCTGACGCAAAAACATCACATTAATCCCCCATGTTCCCTTCCCAAATTATTTAATATAGTGGCAAAAATGGGAAAAAGAAAAAAAAAAAAAGGACAAAACAAAAACCCAAAAAGCCTTTTCACAGTATTCTCATCATCTGGTATCCTCTTTCCACTTAGCTTGTTATAGTGGCTAATCATTAAAATGACACAAAGTGGCCAAAATAGAGTAAAATTGCATAACTCTTCTACACCAATTGACATGGAAGTGGTTTTTTTTTCCCCTCATTATGTAGCCTACAATTGTATAACCACTAAGTCATGAAAAGGAAAGAGCAATTCCTCCAGACGTTACACAGGGCTAAAAGATTCTTATGTCCATGTTACAATGGAAGTTAACAGGAGAGAAAGGACAAGGTAATGATTACTTCTCCCTGTGTTATAGCAAACACTCATTAAATTAAGAACATAGGCACTGAGGTAGGCGCCCACAGTGAGGGAAAAAAGTTATGATGATAATGCAGCATCTCTTGTATTGTGAGTGGCCAAGCAGTTTTCCCCCCAGTTTATGGTTATAGTACTTGGTTAGTTACTATCTCTCTTTTGAAGAAGGATGAGAATAGGTAAAATACATGTTTACTTTATGTTTGCACAGCAGAACCAAACATTTCTCTCCCTCCTGCAAAACAATTCCAGGTAGCCACCAAACAGAACAGTGGGACCATGAAGTCACACTAGTAGATAAGGCACGAAGCACCTCCTGGTTTCCTGCTAACCATTTCAAGATATGAGCAGCTTTGGCAGATCTGAGAGTTAAGGGGCTGGTCTTACAGCTTGCACCCTCATGAAATAAACCTTGATTTTCCACACTGACGATGGCCACTACAGACAAAACAAACGTGGAAATGAGACACTGGTGCAGATTTCCTTCCTTTCAGTGATGATCAGGACTACTAACAGCAAAATAACTGTCTTGCTTTAGGTGAAATATGCTTGCAGCAGCCAGAATGTATGTCAGGTTACATAAGCCATCATTGTTCTGGTGACGAATAAGCATGGAATCCTGTCTACCCACAACAATGAGATTTATTGCTAATAAAAATAATAAAAGCCTTACAACACTCTACAAGGAATGTAATGGAAATAGAAAATCTCTAAGAAAACAGTGGAAGTGACAGGTTTAGGATGCCAATTATATTTTTTTATGGCCTGTAGGGCACTCTGTAATGACTCAGAACCACGTGCTCTCTAGATATATTTGGTGGGCAGCGTGAAATAAAATTGCATATGTTATCTGTGGTACATTATGCTTTTCTTACACTGATAGAGATCTCTAATTTATTTTCCCCTATTTGTTTGAAATCAAAGAAAAATCACATTTTTGGCTTCAGCTTGATGACACAGGGGGACACACAAAGGTTTGAAGTCTCCTCCCTTTCCCACAGCTTTTTTCCTTACTTGTCTCCCCACGCTGCAGTGCCATTCATTGTGTCAACACAGCTCTTTCAGTGGCCATACTAAGCAGCACATCAGCAAACTTTCTCTCAGTTCTTTAAAGCTAGATCAGTGCCCCAGCCCACATCACAGCAGTGCTCTTCACAGATAAAACCGTAAAGTAGGAGGCAAACTGGGACAAGGAGGTAGATTGGGTGGCAAGAACGTCTCGGATTCCTCCCAAAGCCTTGTATTGCCAAACCACAATGCCAGAGGATATTCTTGTCCTCTAGGCCACAGAGACTGTTCCTTGGCACAGAATGACAGTTAAATCATCGAATCATAGAATCAATAAGGTTGGAAGAGACCTCAAAGATCATCAAGTCCCACCTGTCACCCAAGACCTCATGACTACTAAACCATGGGACCAAGTGCCACGTCCAGTCCCTTTTTGAACACCTCCAGGGACGGTGACTCCACCACTGATTAAAAAGGCACTTGCAGGTAAAAATAAACAAATAAATAAATGAAACAACCTTTATAGTTTCTTTTATCTTTAGAATTCTTGGTGGGTTTTTTTTCCTTTTTTTTAAAACAGTTTGTATGTTGATTAGTAAGGGGCACCACTTAGTTTACATTTTAAAAATCAGAGCCTGATAATACAATCCTCACAGGGTGGTGGTGGGGGAATGAAGAAAAAAAATGTTACTGTGTTAGAGTCTGGTTTATGAAAGAACTATCTGGTAAATCTAGCACAATCAGGCAGTAATTGAGTAATAACTGGTGAGAAATGAGACATTAATCACAGGTCAGATCCTAATGGACAGATGATTGCATACACATGTAATTGGAATCAAAAGCAATGAGAATCCCCTTGTCAGCCCATGGACTATTTTCAGCGCTGAATCACAGAACAGTCGCTGAACCAAGCCTACTGCATGTATTTTTGGTTTCCTCCTGTAAGGGTTTTAGCAAACCAACAGTATGTCTTCACTGTCTGTCCCCAGGTAAAAGTGCTGCTTTACGTGTGCTCTGTAGACTCAGACTTGATGATCTCAAAGGCCTCTTCCAACCTGGTCTATTCTATTCCATTCCATTCTATTCCATTCCATTCTATTCCATTCCATTCTATTCCATTCCATTCTATTCCATTCCATTCTATTCCATTCCATTCTATTCCATTCCATTCTATTCCATTCCATTCTATTCCATTCCATTCTATTCCATTCCATTCTATTCCATTCCATTCTATTCCATTCCATTCTATTCCATTCCATTCTATTCCATTCCATTCTACTCCATTCCATTCCATTCTATTCCATTCTATTCCATTCCATTCCATTCTATTCCATTCTATTCTATTCCATTCCACTCTATTCCATTCTACTCTATTCCATTCCATTCCATTCCATTCCATTCCATTCCATTCCATTCCATTCCATTCCATTCCATTCCATTCACTTCAATAATGATTACTGTTCTGCTGATATTTTGGAACATTTCTGGCATGGTGTATGAGGTATTTAGTTTTCTTCTGTACAAATCTTCCAATTTAAAATAATTCCATGCTGTTGCACTCTGGTATTAAAGGTAACAGTTAGGGTGGGGTTTGTTCTTTCTCCTTTTTATCGCTACAATGTGTTAATGAGTGTCAAATCAGGACAGCCCAGATCACTTTCTCCTCTCATTCTGCATAGCTTGGTAGTTTCCCCTCACCACATTTGTTTTCCTACCAGCAAAATATTGGAGGTTCTTCGTGCATTACTGTAGATATTAGCATTTCATTTGTACAACAAAAAAAAATTTGCAATCCCTTGCTTTCTCTTTTGACTGCCATCTGCTAAGCTTCTCCTCAGAGAAATCAGCAAGTTTCCATATTGGAGGTCTGAACTGCAAATATGCCATCATCTGCAAAACTTATGAAAATAATCCCCATTGGAAAAGATAATAGTTTCATATGAAATTACCAGAGAAGATTGAAACATAAACAGGGCATTATCCAGATGATATATGAAGGCTGCTCATGGCTCCTAAAATAACAGAGCAGTCTGAACAACATCAGAACTAGAGAATAGTTGAACTTGGAAGGAACCTGCAGGGATCACTGAGTATCAAGCCGCCAGCTCAAGGCAGCTAACTACAGCAAGTTGCCCAGAACATTGTCCAGTGCATTTCCAAGCATGGAAATACCATAAGCTCTCTCAGCAGCCTCTTCCAGTGCTTGATATAATAAAATAGTTTTCATTATGTTTACAGGGAATTTCCTGTATTTCAGTTTTCTCTTCTATTACCTGAATACCACTGGAGAAGAAACTGGTTCCATCTTTTTCAACTCAAGTATTTAGACATATTGACAAGATCTCCACAAGTCATCTCTGCTCACGAATAAACAATCCCACATCTCTCAGTCCTTTCTCCTATGCCAGATGCTCCAATCACTTTGTCAGCTTCACTGCACTCGCTTCACACCATCCAGGTCTCTTCCTTGCGGTGCAGGCCAGAACTGGACCCAGCACTCCAAGGGCTGTTTCACCAGCGCTAAGTGGAGGTGATTCGTCACCTCCCTCTACCCACCGACAATTCTCTTCCCAAGGCAGCTCAGAATGTTGTTGGCCACCTTTGCTTCAAGGGCACATTGCAGGCTCATGCCTGACATGTTGTTTACCAGGACCTGCAGGTCCTTTTCTGCCAAGCTGTGTTCCATTCAGTCATCATTCAATGGTTACTGGTGTGTAAGCTTCTTCCTCCCCCATAAAGAACATTGTCTTTCCTGTCGTTAACTTCGTGAGGTTATTGAGGTCCCCCTGAAGGGCAGTACAGTGATGTGCTGTGCTGAGCTGAGCTGCATGCAGAACAGCAACCCTGAAACTTCAGATGAATGCACTGACTCTTCTGAACTAGATTTGGAATGCTTCCTAATCAGTGATAGCAGACCCTGACTTTGTACACAACAAATGGAACAGGCTGAGACAGGGAAACACTGCCAGTGGTATACTTTGGATATTAATCCTTAAGCTACCAGGGACACAGCTGTCTGAATCAAGTGTCTCCCCAAGATGTTGCAAAGCATTGCAGTAAAAGGCACTCATTTTCTATTTGAAGTGCCAATACAGTTTCTCACTCATAACTTCAGACTCCACATACAAGAAGAGGTGAATTAAAAAACCCACTAAGCCCAGAACATTGTGGGAATTTGAGGTAACAGTGGAGGTCAGATACGAATTAGTGCTGCTTTATTGTTTTGGGGGGTTTTGCCTGCAAAACAATTAACTGGTAAACACTAATGCCCAGCTCATAGTCTACTATTACCAAGTAATAATCATCACTGATGTTGTATAACAGGTGGAACTCTTTTTTTTTTTTTTGGCTTAACATGATAATTCAAGAAAACTTCCAACATTCTGCCTGAGAAGGATACAAAACTAATACACATCATCTCTTTTAATAGGGTTTATTGAAACACCATTCTTCCCCTGTACACAGCACTGGTTAGGCCACACCTTGAGTACTGTGTCCAATTCTGGGCCCCTCAGTTTAGGAAAGATGTTGACATGCTGGAACATGTCCAGAGGAGGGCAACAAAGCTGGGGAGGGGTTTGGAACACAAGCCCTGTGAGGAGAGGCTGAGGGAGCTGGGGTTGCTTAGCCTGGAGAAGAGGAGGCTCAGGGCAGACGTTATTGCTGCCTACAACTACCTGAAAGGAGGTTGTAGCCTCGTGGGAGATGGTTTCTTCTCTCAGGCAACCAGCACCAGAACAAGAGGACACAGTCTCAAGCTGTGCCAGGGGAAGTTTAGGCTGGATGTTAGGAAGAAATTCTTCATAGAGAGAGTGATTGGCCATTGGAATGTGCTGCCCGGGGAGATGGTGGAGTCACCATGAGTGGAGGTGTTTAGGAAGAGACTGGATGGGGTGCTTGGTGCCATGGTTTAGTTGATTAGGTAGTGCTGGATGATAGGTTGGACATGATGACCTCAAAGGTCTCTTCTAACCTGGTTTATTCTATTCTATTATACCATCCTAAGAAGAAGGATGCAGTGTTAATTTTACTGGTATGATGTTAAGAACTGAAATGTCTAAAAGAAGATGGATCTATTAATAATGTATGCCTGTTAATTCAAAGTATATTAATACCATTTAACTTTGCTCATTTTCAAGTGAAATTCTGACCGTATGGATCAAAGGCATATGAGCAGTAAATTCAGATCCTCTCTCCAGTTGCGTCTTGCTCTAAAGGGTTTGCACCCAGCTCAAAAGAATTATGCTTAAATACAGACAAGAGGAATTAGTGGTTTTAAAAAATGAAAGCTCTGAGTTCATCTTCATTAACCTTTCACCTGCAAGATTAGGCAAAGCAGACATATTTGGTCACCAGTAGCAACTTGTTTACAATTACTGAAGGAAAAAAAAAGATATCCTGGCAAGTCAGGCTCAACTGACAGTTCTCCAGAATAAAGATTTAGGTGTTCTCAAGATCTTTTCTTTTTCCTTCTAATTTTGGGTGCAGATTGGAGAAAGAGCTATGCCTAAAATTTGGATTCTGTGGAAATCCTTGTAACATATTGGCTCTTTTCTTGGATTACAGAACAGAGACAAAGAAACTATAATCTATTTGCAGTGTTCCTCAGAGATATAAACACTGATACTTAATTCACTTAATAACTGGTTTATACATTTGCAATGCTTTATTATGTTCACACTGACTACTGTAACTGCTGTACTCAGCTTCAGAAGACTGTTACAAACACCCACGAAGGCTGGATTTTATTTTGCACACAAATAATATTCACAGAATCACAGAATGTTAGGGGCTGGAAGGGACCTCAAAAGATAGATGGTAGGATGATAGGTTGGACACAATGGTCTTGAAGGTCTCTTCCAACCTGGTCTATGCTATGCTATGCTATTCTATATCTAGCCCAACGCCCCTGCTAGAGCAGGATCACCTATACCAGATCACACAGGAATGCATCCAGGTGGGTTTTTAATATCTCCAGAGCAGGAGACTCTACACCCCCCTGAGCAGCCTGTTCTAGTGTTCATCACCCTCACAGTGAAAAGAAAATTTCCTCATGTTTCCATGGAACTTTCTATGCCTCAACTTCCACCCATTGCCCCTTGTCCTGTCATTGGACATCAACAAGCAGAGCCTGACTCCATCCTCTTGGCACTCACCCTTTACATATTGATAAACATTAATAAGGCCACCCCTTAGTTTCCTCTTAAAAACTCCTGATGGAGTCCTTGGCCCTAAGTGATTCCTGAACCACCACCTCTTGTAAAAAGCTTTGCATCCTCACTGAGGCAGCAGACAGAACTGAGCTTGTGCTACCTGAGATGAGCATGCAGAACCATTTTACTGAAATAAGAGTGTAGAGGGACTAGTTAGCATTTAGGCTAAAGCCCCTGAAACTCAGGGACAATTTGAGTTAGGAGGATCAGAAGTAAAGGCAATTTGAAACAGAAAAGAAAATGAGGCATTAATTGAAAAAAATAATGTAAAAAAATCCCTGTCACAAAAGGCAGGTTTAAAGCATTGTTTGTAACTAAAGAATGCATGTTATCCTTGTTTTTTCAATCCCTTCTTCTTTTAAAAGAAATAAAAAGCAAGACTCTCTACGGCTCCCTCAGAGAACATACTCTTCCTAGCTCCTTTCTCACTGAACGATTTGAAGGACACTGCAGCATTGAACTGTCCTTTGTTCCTTTCTATAGTGTGAAACGTGGAGAGCTCACTCAGGTCACAGGCAAATCAGGAAATCCATTCTTCTTGTTTTGGTTTGGGTTTTTTTGCATTTTTACTGCAAAGAACATAGAAGAAACCCTAAAGAACAGTGGAGAAGAAGAAATCAACACCTATCTGGTTTCACTTAGGCTTTCCCCCTGAAGTTTAATGATACCTAGAAGCATAAAAAAAATATAGAGCAGACTGACAGAAATGCCTATGCAAATCTTAACTCTTCACAGCAGCTGCACCTCAACCAAACCACTGAGCACAAAGCAACTCTCTTCTACATTTTGTTATAAGAAGAGTTATCAGAAGATATTTCACATTTGGCACTACTTTCTCATAAAGTCCCAGCAAACTGCTTGCAGCAATTACATTGTTTTCACAAAGTGAAACTGCAATGGACCAGACTGTCCTCTTTAGATACATGGAGCTCCATGGAAGAACATTAAGGAAACTACCTGCAAAAACTGTACCAAGTAGAGGAACTGTTTATACTACAGATCAGAATCAGATCAGATCAACATTCCTCTGTTCATTTTTTCATCAACATATCAGGTATTTGTAATGGTCATACCTTGATACTTTTATAAATGTGAGTGGTGCTAAAACCCCACATTTCAATGGCTTGCTGCTAAAAACTTATTCTTCCACAATATCTCCAAGGACTAGCCCTGTCAAAGGTCTCTTCCAACCTGGTCTGGTCTATTCTATTCTATTCCATCACTAAGATGGGACCTCAGTGTGTGAAAGATCCACATCGATCCAGACGGCTCTTGAAAATTCTGATGTTACAGAAATGCATGCATTCCAAAACTACTTGGGACTCAGAACTCTGGATCTGTGTCTGGATCTCATGGTAAAAACCTATCATACAACTTTCTGGTTCAGTAATTAAGACAGTGTGATGGCACAATTACCTAAGCAGCCTACAAATCCATGCACATGCACACATACCCATAGACACCAACCCTGTGCTGCACGAAACAGAAAACCCTCTAGCTGCCACTGAAAGTGGCTGCTTCAGAACTAGAAGTCATGTTTCTGGAGAGCATAATCTGGAGAAATAAAACTTCCCTCTAGGTAGAGCTAAGCAGCTCTGATGTGCTGTTCTGCTAACACAAGCCTCACCCAGGATGTCCTCAATGTGAAAGACACAGCCTTACATCACTTAATCATTCCTGTAAGGTTCAGTCAGCACTGTATTCAACCTATATTTGATAACCTAACCTTCAATGTTGCCTCTATGCTGATTCTAATACTGTACTGCCACACTTCAGTTCCATGGATTTCTTGCCTGAAGTTACACAAAGGTGCAGAAAGCAGGTAAGCTATCACCGTGGCTTTACAGTAGATGAATAGATGCTCTTCACTCAATCACACTGATAGGCAAAAGCACAAACAAATAGAGAGAAATATGGCTCGCTGAAAGAGATGAAGACATACAAATAAAAAGAACACATGGACTCTAATAACAACCTAGGTTAAAGCAGTTATTTTCATAAAAGGAATGGGTGACAAGTAATCATCACTGCTATGCTATTTCATCGCATTCTCAGCCTGGCTAGAAATAAACAGAGGCCACATTTGTAAATTTCATTGGCACTGTTCCATTAAAGTGACACTTGATGTATCACATCCTTGCCTCTACAATATGTAACACCATTCTTTTTTTTGTCACAGATACTGTATTTCATGCAAGTGTGTAAGCCAGCATTTGCAGGTTTGTAACAAACTATTTCCTTCCTATAGCATTGTAAGAAAGTTGCATTTTGTCCTCAAGGATCTGTTTTCTGCTCAGAAAAAAACCCAAACATTTACAGTCGCTCAAAGACCAAACACTATCTTCCCATTTCCCCATGCACTTGCTGCAGTCCTTTCATTCTCAAACACGGCATGGGGTATGAGAGCACCTAAGCTGGTGAAACAGACCTGAGCTATTTAGTTGTCCATTAGTGTTCATTATAAGGCATTTCTTCACCTGATTTCAGGTTACCAATTCATAACTTCATTTTGCTGCCTACAGTTCAACTGCAGTAAACAAGTTTACTATTTCAGTAATAACAACAAGATCAGAAGGCAAAAATACTACTTTAGTCTGTGGATACTGCTGCTGTTTTTTACTGTGCTTTTACTACATGTGTGGCTTTTCCACAAATATCAATAAATATGAGGAAAAGATTAAAATGCTGTGAAACAAAAAAGTGTACTACATGAAAAAGCATAAACTATACTGTTATTACCATGTTAACTAAAATTAAACTTTACTCATTGTTGTTTTAATCTTATTAAGCAATTCTATGTCCTGTTAACTTCTAAAAAGGAACTGAAAATGCCACTCCAAGCATAGGGAGAGCTTACTTTCTTGACAGTCACAGTCAGCTCTGTCACCAGTGCTAAGTACATCGTCACAAAGCTGGCTGCTAAATGCATTTTAATTAAGAAGATGTTTATATACAAGACCATGCATTCTACTTGCACTGATGGGACAGAAAACACAGAAACGAAGAAAAATAAGTTCTTTTCCAAAAAAATCAGGCCCCTTGATTCACTCTTCACTAAAATCCAATCTTGCTTTTGAGTGGCAGCTGGAAAAAGTGGCAGACTCTTGAGAAGTATCACAGTATTGCAGTATCACCAAGGTTGGAAGAGACCTCAAAGATCATCGAGTCCAACCTGTCACCACAGACCTCATGACTAGACCATGGCACCAAGTGCCATGTCCAATCCCCTCTTGAACACCTCCAGGGATGGTGACTCCACCACCTCCCTGGGCAGCATATTCCAATGATGAATGACTCTCTCTGTAATGAACTTTCTCCTCACCTTGAGCCTACACTTCCCTTGGTGCAGCTTGAGTCTGTGTCCTCTTGTTCTGGCACTGGTTGCTAGGGAGAAGAGACCAACCCCTTCCTGGCTACAACCACCTTTCAGGTATTAAAAAGCTAAGAGGAATTCCACAAAAAGGAAACTTTAAACAATTAATCAGACAAATTACTTAATACATTAATATGAATTCACTACAGGATACTATTTATCTCCCTTATAGAATTATTCTGTACATAAAATTAGATAGCACAGAGTCTGTATTGATGAGACATCAAGTACCTATAAACCTATTTAACATAATCCAAAAATCAGATTTTGAGTTATGTATAAAAATCTGTTTAATCATAACTTCCCTATCAAAGAGTATTAAACAGAATAAGGCACTGCCTTAGATTAACTGGGCTAATCATAATTCTCTTAAAATTCTTGCAACAACTTTTGGTCTCCAACCGTAAGTAAATATTTCAGATTCTATTTGTTAAACTCTCGTTTAAATCCCTGAGACAAAAAACAACCAACCATCTAGAAGCAAATCTATTTAAAATCTAATGAAAAATGCTGTGTTTTCCTACCACTGGTTGGAAGTGTGCTCATTAGTGTTGGTTCCCTACGTTGTGGCTACTCAATTCTAAATTGGAACTATTTTATTCTATTCTGAGAAAGTCTTATTCAACACAAGAGAAACCATGATGTACAGTCACAACTATGAATCCAAGCACTGCTGTGGGGTTTTTTCCTACACTTAGCCTAACTTGAAGTCCTTGACATTGGTGTGCTTTTTGGGCTCTGTCTGTAGTTGTAATTTTCAAGCTTTAACCAAACCTTAGGTGTTCAAGAGGGGATTGGACGTGGCACTTGGTGCCATGGTCTAGTAGTCATGAAGTGTTGGGTGACAGGTTGGACTTGATGGACTTTGAGGTCTTTTCCAACCTTATTGATTCTATGATTCTAAAACTTCACAGAAAGAGTGATTGGCCATTGGAATGTGCTGCCCAGGGAGGTGGTGGAGTCACCATCACTGGAGTTGTTTAGGAAGAGACTGGCTGGGGTGCTTGATGCCATGGTTTAGTTGATTAGATAGTGTTGGATGATAGGTTGGACTCAATGATCTCAAAAGTCTTTTACAACCTGGTTAGTTCTATTCTATTCTATTCCATTCCATTCCATTCCATTCCATTCCATTCCATTCCATTCCATTCCATTCCATCCTATTCCATTCCATTCCATCCTATTCCATTCCATTCCCATGTTTTCCTAGTTATACACAGATATATGGTGTTCAGGCTTGATATTATAGAAGTTATCCCATTTAGACTAAAAGCTTGTTAAAAATCATCACTGCACTGTATCTCACAGGTTTTGGGGAGAAAGAAAGTGAAAAGAAGGGGGCTGGGAAAAGGATCTTTTGAGAGAAGTATTGGCCACATTCAGTGTGCATGGAATGTGCATTAGGTACCTTAGACCTTGTGTTTTTTCACTAAATAGTTCCAAAGGGACTTCATCAGGCCAAAGGAGGAAATAAAACTGTGGTTTGCACTGATATTCAACCCCACACTCAGGATAGCTCCCGAAATACATGATTGACATGAAAGAAATCCTTCATGGAAAAGACAGAACTCTATGCTGAAACCTCCTAAACCCATTTCTTAACAAGAAAACCATGGTGAGATACAAATATGGCAACTTTTCCTCAAGCTGCTGAAAATCTGTATTTTCCCTGCAGGAGAAACTGATTTTATTATGGTCAGATAACTTGATACTTTCAAGTATGGTCAACTACCTGAATTAAAGCTGACAGCTTACAATTGGAATTTCCTCACATCAGAAAAGTAAATAGCACACTGAATAACCATGAGGCTGAAATAATTCAGATTCATTTCTGAAAGTGTTAAGTGCAGCCTTGCAAATCTCCCATTCAACTGAAAGCAGTATGTACCTATTTACTGCTCTGCTAAGGTTCACTACATGTAAATGCTATTATTGAAACCTGTAAGAAAGATGCAGGAAACTGCCTAATGTGGTCAAATGACTAAACATTTTCCTGTCTTGGATTAATTCAGCAGTTGTGAAATTAATGGCAACCTCCAGAAAATGCTCTCACAAAGCATCAGATGCTAACTCTGTTTATTCAGCTCCTGTGACAAAGGGGTATAACATTTGTTGCATTGATCATTACTTACTGTTGCTAATTAGATGCTATGATTACTGTCAAGAAATTTGAGATCTCCCAAAGGAAAACAGAACAAAATGTTAACAAGCTGTGTAAAAAAATCCTGTGCACTGAAGTACCTACACACAGTAAGGTATCTTTCACCACAAGGGTTCTGAAAATCTTCTGGGACACACCCAGAACAGGACAGGAATTAGAATAGAATAGAACATAATTAACCAGGTTGGAAAAGACCTTTGAGATCACAGTGAATTCAATGGTCAGTGCTAACTACACCATATGCATTAAAGGATATACCAAGCATGATTGAAAGTGAATAGAAAGGCTGATGCCAACCTAATTTAATATACAGGGAAAGTAAGACTGGCCAAGGATAACTTTTCTGGGAAGTGGTCAGGAAGGAGACTCACACTAGACAAAAGTGTCTTTTTGTTTAGGAAGGGGATGGTTAAATACATGCATGTTAACATCAAATCTGAATCTCAAATCATAGTGTCAGCATTTGTAGCAGGAGACAAATGGAATATCCCTGGACATAAAAATATGAATTCTTACATAGTGTACTGAAATCTTTCTTGTTCTTGAAAATTAAACGGGGGTGGGGTGGGTGGGTGTGGGTGGAATCTCAAACAGAAATCCAACCTCTTTAGATAAATTACTTAGCTGTAGAATGATCCATAACACAGCCAGGACAATATATTAATCACAAGGACTATTTTAAGTAAATAGCACTTTGAAAAGGATGTTAAGAAGACACCTATGGATTAATGTCACAGGAAGGTAAAGCTGGAAGCTGGAACGTGGCACTTAATCCAATTGTGTTCCTGCCATGGCTATATCACAAAACTATGTAAGTGGAAAGAGAATACCAAGTGACTTCTGGCAACATTCTCATCAATAATACTGCAGCAGCTAGAGAGCTCAGGCTTCAACACAAGTTTGCATTGAGAGACTAATACTAAAGATTTGCATGATTAGCATGCAGCTCACCTATATTCATTTGCAAAATAAGTTCCAGAAGGTGTCTGTAACTATACTTAGGACACTTGGATAAAGAAATAGGGTAAAGAGGTAAGCTGTCACATTTAGTGAATAAGGATTAGAAATTCACTGTGGGAAAAGGGACTTCTATATTCCTTGGATCTGTAGCTAGAACCTGTATTAACATAAATGGATTGTCACACTCTGCATTCATATGAACGAGTTCTTAAGTAAAATCCAGAGTTTAGTCAGGCTTAGTTATTTGACAGATTGGCAAACAGAAAACACAATGTCAATGGAGGCTTTTCTATATATTTATGTCTTTTCCAGTTCAAGGTCTGATTTAAAAGCTCCCTTAAAAATAATTTATTCAAGAAGTGGAAATATTTTTCTTGTCAAACCTTTTACCACAGTAAACATCAGTAGGAACAGAAATCAAGATTTCAAAAGTGGGCCATATTTTAAGCTCCTTTCACTTCAAAGATGAATCACCCAGACCTACCTTAATTTCTCTAACAATCAACTTCCTCTTGGCAACGCTTATAATTCAGAAGGAACTTTTAATAAACAAATAAAAAGCATCATGCAACCTCCCTGTAATGTCTAAGGATTTCTTACACATCACTTAAGAAATACTTTCCTAACATACTCCATGTAAGGTTTCTTCCTCTCTTCCTCCCTTCCATAGGAGGAGGCTGTCAAGTCCCCAGAGTTTCAACCTGAAGTCTCACAATGGATGTAAACTACAGCACAAGAAGTTTCACCTCAACATGAGGAACAGCTTCTTTACTGTAAGGGTCACAGAGCACTGGAACACGCTCCCCAGAAAGGTTGTGGAGTCTCCATCTCTGAGACTTTCAAGACCTACCTGGATGTCTTGTGAGACCTGTGCTAGATTATATAAGACTTGCTCTGGTAGGGAGGTTGGACTCAATGATCTCCAGAGGTCACTTCCAGCCCCTAACATCCTGGGATCCTTGCTTGCTTCAGCAGGACTCAAGGGCACATAAATCTAAAACTTAACTGAGCATCTGACCACAAAGATGAACATTGTATTGTGCTTTAAGAGAGTTACTCTTTCTTTTCCAGGCAACATCGTGCTACAAGAGCTATATAATCTGAATATGTTCACGGTCACAGGATCAGAACACTTACTTGTACAAACCACCACATTTTTACTGCAGTCAGTTTACACCTGCATATGACTGACTGAACCAATCTTCATATTGACATTCTCAGGTTAAGATCCTGAAATGTAACTGGAAGCATAGTGTTTAACCTCAAATATTTTGGGGAATGTTCATTTTCAAAAAGCATTTTAACCTCCAAGGAAGTAAAGACTTGAAAAGTTATTTTCTGAAATGCTGCTGAGTCATCATTGGATGTTAGGAAGAAGTTCTTCACCATGAAGGTGCTGAGATGCTGGAACAGGTTGCCCAGGGAGGTGGCAGAAGCCTCATCCCTGGAGGTTTTGAAGGCCAGGCTGGATGTGGCTCTGGGCAACCTGATCTAGTGTGAAGTGTCCCTGCCCATGGCAGGGGGGTTGGAACTGGATGATCCTTGAGGTCCCTTCCAACCCTAACAATTCTATGATTCTATGATTCATTAATCATATTTAAAAACCTTGAGTTAAATATCTATAGCTGGTGCTCAGTTCAAGCTAGTTACTCTCAGGTTGGCATTCAGACAAGAACTTCACTGTACCTGCAAAATAAGTAACTCCAGAGAACTGTAATACAATGCTAAGTACTTTTGGTGCTTCCAAAGGCCAACTTCCCAAGTTGCTCTCAAACAGCAGGTCAACAGAGTGCAGCTGGATTTGTCAATTATTTTCCAATAATGTGCAGAGTGGTGTTTTGGTATTACCTACACTAAATATATTTGAGGCTTTCAGGCAGGATTTAAAGCAATCAAGTGCTAATCTGCAAGACTAAAATGCTACCTCCTACATTATTTGCACTTGTTACTAGGATGAATTACCACAAATTTGCTGTGTTCTTCCTGTGTTTTTTCCACAGTGTAATGTTACTGAAATGTATATGACTTGGACAAAATAGCTTTAGTTACATCAGTGCATGTTCAATGTTTTTTAAAGATCTCCACGGGACAGTGTGTTCTACATTTCAAACACTCAGAAGACAATGAAGCTGCTATTACTCGCTAATTATTAATTAATTAATGGAAAATACCAGATGCTGCTGAAATGGAAACTACTTTTTTTGCTCCAAAGAGAACTTAAATAATATTTCCCAGATACCAAAATTATTAATGATCCTTTTGTAGTCAAGAGCTGTCATACATTTTTCATGAATAGGAAGGGCCACTTCATGAATATTTACAGGTTACAAACAGTTGCAGTGGCTAAAGGGGAACATGACAAGGTGAGGTCCTCAAACATATCCCAAGATAATCTAACAATGTTAATCTCTACAGCATTCCCTTCCTAAAGCAAGGGATTCAGGCTATCTTGCACCAGCATGTCTGCTACAATATAATCCTAACTTGGTAATGGTACCCTGGTCACATGTACCTCCAAAGGCAGATGTCATCCCCTTTGCTCCATTACCTTAGTTCACCATTTTAGAATAGAACCATACAATTTACCCAAAAAACCAACTAAAAGCTACTTTCTTCATTTAATACAGAAATCAGAAGGGTAAAACACATCTTACATAGAGAGAAATAAAAGAATTAATGCTCTTGCATCAGAAAAATATTAACTTATATAAACCCTGTATTATAATGCAAAGTACATAGATGCATTTGGAAAACACTTCTAGAATCGTATTAACTGCTCCTTCAAAATCAGAATGATATTCAGTAAGTATACAAGTAGGTTGAAGTTGCAGGTGTAGCAGGGAAAATGTGCTAGTTCTACAGAGAATATGCTTACTGACAACAGAAGATTCTCTTTCAAATAACTGTGGGAATTAGGCTACAGTAAGTAACAAGTAATGGACAAATAAATAGCAAAATGCCATTCATAACGACAGACTAAAATGAGCTCTTCTTTGCTAATGTCTTCAAAAGGTTTAAACACAATCAAGTAAGCAGTGGCAGGGAGGGCACAATTCAGCTGAATTTTGCCAGCTCAGAAAGAGACTAATTTTGCCATAAGTTTTGATATTAACATGAACAGAAGAGTTTATCCAGGTCTTACAGCTTACTATCCTTCTGTGAAGTAACATTGCAGACCCCACCAGGGAGCGAATGGACGGAGCTAGAGATATATATGATCTGAAATATTTTACACTATGAGTGGTGAAATCTGTGTGCATTAAAATCAAGAGTCCACTACAGATAAAATGGTGTTTGAGTATTAGTCTAAAAAATAAAATCAGCTATACTGCAACAACTGTAAGTACCAAGAACTTTTTCAAAGGGGAAGGAACGAGTTACTTAGTTATCATACAAATAGGAGGCAGTATCTAATCCAAAGGGGACTTTGTATGATAATAGAGAAGAAAAATATCAAGTAGAGGCAATGACAGCAGGGAAGGATGTGTGGACATGCATTGGCAAATTGAATTAATTCCCAAACACACAACTTCAAAACGTTTTCTGAAATGCTGTTGTGCCAGCTGCACAGATGTGACATTTTTTAACTTGACCTTGCAGTTAACTCAGGGGTGGAAAATTCTGACTGAACTCTGACTCTAAAGTCAACAGAAAACTCCTAAAAACTTTAAAATGGCCAGAATGATCAACTCTATTGCCAGTCCTAGGCACCTCTGCATTACTGATAATTCAGCTGTTTTCCCTGGAAAGAAAAACATAAACTTTTAGAGTACTACAGGTATTACAATACAGGCAAGAGGCTACCAGATGGAACATGAACTGCCTTACCAGTAGTACTGTAGAATAAGAGCTTCAGTGAGTAGCTGCAAATATTTCAGGCTTGCCTTAAGCAGCTTTGTCAAATCACAATTTTCTCATTAGAATTTAATTTCTATTTTATTATATCAACTTGAAACACAAAATACTGTATTAGTGAGGACAACCTTGGACACACTATAAAGAAAACTTACTGAAAAGCACTCTAAGTTTATGTTTCAAGCAACAGAGGGAGGCAAATGTTAATTTTGCCAAATAGTTCCAGTAAGAGCCCTGGGCTCATGACAGGCAGACATTGGGATACTACCCAGAACGCAACAAGGACTGTTAAAATATACACTTGAAAGAAAAGTATGTGCCAAGCTAGTAAAAATACATTTTGCTCTTTGTTCTTATCTTGAAAGAAGATTAAGTATGGATAAATTAGTAGAGAAAAGCCACGAGAGATGTGCTTTTAATGCTTTGTTTTATTTCTTCTGTGTAGAATAAAGGAGGCAAGTTTTTAAACGATCTGTAAATGAGGAAAGAAGAGAGAATCGTTACCAGGATGAGGAGGCAGATGAAGTAATGCAGAGTAAAGGGGATAAACCAGATGAAAATGAAGTACCACAGGGCATCTCCACATTGAGGTCAGGAGAAACATGCAATGATGGTCATGGGATAATTTAACTGTTGAAACAGGCTATGTAGAAATCTGGTACTGAAAAGAGTTAAACAAAACATCCAAATTTTAAACTATTTTTTGTTTTCAGAAGGGACAGAGTCTCTTCTAATTTTACACCATTTAAATTATTCTGAAGATGAACTGAGGTACTTCCTGCCATTAATTTTAGTCACTCATTTTACAACTGAGTCTGAAATTAGTTCTCCATATTTAATATCATAATCAAAATTATCTTAACCCTAAAGTAGCTTTCATTATTTCATGACTGAATTGCAAACACCTTTAAAAGCACTTCCTAATGATCAAGCTTTCAAGTAAACTAAGATAGGGTTTCCAGTACTATCAGGTAATGATATCCTGTCTAATAATAACCTGGAGGTAACATCCTGAAGTACATCAGCACATCACACTAGCTCTACTCTAACATTAAATCTAAGCAGAAACGAAAATAGGTAGACATGTTTTGAAGGGCATCTTTTAAATAGCATTAATCAGTATAAAACAAGTATCCAAGTATAGATAAAAACTCTGGTTTTTAAACAGAATTTGCAACTGGACCCTTATATATACACAGGTGAGTTTTCATCCTGAAAGCCACGATGCAGTATGAATCACCTACATGGGGTACATTCACAGCTCAGTTATTCAAGCACACAAAGTCTCAGCTTGGGTATTGTTCTAATTGTTAGCCCTCACACTGAAAAATCCATCAGGTGGCTAAAATATAACAAAGGGATTGAAAAAGATGCCATCTACAGAAAGCATTTGCCAGTGGGAACATTGATGTTTTCTTTACCAACAACGAAAAAGACATTATATGATAATTCAAAAGAAAAATACTGACGGAAGCATATGAACCGCACACCATCAGTGAAACATACAAATCACTGGCCTGATAGCCTCGGCCCTGACATTTCGCCTGACATTTCTGAAACAACAGAAGCTTTTCTTCCACAGGTGTCAGGCATTTTGTTCCTCTCTTTAGTCAAAATAAGTGGCAGAGATGCCTCGTGAATAGAACTTTTCTTCTGGATGAGCACAGTCAGTCTCTGCAATTAGAACGTAAGTCTCAAGCCGAAACAATTTACTGACTAAAGCTTAGCTTTTGCAAATTACAAGTGCAAGATGTTGAATAGGCAGTAACCTCAATCAGATCAACGGACTGAAGAGTCATCAGAGTCTTTAGATAGTACTCCACAACAATTAGAGCTTCATTATCAGTACGGGGAAGACAATGTTGAAAGGCATTATTAGAAGCTGCGACACATACTGCCTTCCATACTCTTATTTTAGCAATGATTTCTCCTACAGAGTCTGATAGGAAGCACAGTAACAAGGAAGACAGAACCTGAAACAGAAGTAGGTGAGTTAGCTATACACTACCTAAACAGTTCTTCACCATAAGCGCGGTGATGCACTGGAACGGATTGCCCAGGGAGATGGTGGAAGCCCCATCCCTGGAGGTTTTTACGGCCAGGCTGGATGTGGCTCTGGGCAACCTGAACTAGTGGAGGGTGTCCCTGCCCATGGCAGGGGGTTGGAACTAGATGATCCTTGGGGTCTCTTCCACCCCAAACAATTCTGTAATTGTGTGATCTAATTTCAGATCTGTGCTTCCAGACAACTAACTGGCCTCACGGTCAAATCACCAGAGGCACAAGTACTCAAACTAGCACCCACATCCAGTCAGAGATACAATGTATAGGCACAATTACAGATACAAGGTAATTTCAGCTGAAAAAAATACTGCTTCAAGCCTTAAATCATACTGGATATTGCTCGGTAAATCCTACTAATGCAGTTCAGCTGGAAGCTCAAAATACACAACCCTTTGACTGAAAATTAAGACCAAAGACTCTTTCATCCTTCCTGCTTTAAGAGTGGATATATGAAAAAAAATCCATCAGGTTCTAGCTAAAGGGAAATCCATGTTTTTCATATTTGGAACAGAAATAAACTCAAATGAAAATCTAGTCCAGTACACATTAGTGCCTTAGGTCTCTGTGTGGTTGATATTTATTTAAACATTCCATTCCTTTTACTCCCTCTGGTTTACTCTATTCCTTTTTTTATGCAGGCTATGGATTTCAACACAAGTTTTAAGTTCAGCCTTACAAATAAAAGGTAACACACATTTAAGTTTGAGGCATTTTCTATTCTAATAACCATCACTAACATATTAAACCCCTCCAGTTTTGAAACTATAAATATTTTCAGTAAGCCAAACCCAGCAAACTTGTAATGATAGCTCTGTGATAAGGAGATCTTTCAGCCACCCTGCTCACCTTGACTATTGAGTGCTCAAATCATTGTGGTAAGATCATTTATCTCTATTTTAATTAAAGAAAGCTCTGTATTTTCCATTAAAAGTAAAATTTCCCCTAAAATTTATAAAATCCCAAAGACCATGTAAAAGTCCTATCCTTGTGATATGCATCAGCAAGCTATACTGCTGCAGTAGCCCGCTCTTAACATTCTTAATCTGGATTTTCCATGTAATTAGTCTAAGAAACAGATGAATAGAACACAAACCCATTCAAGAACTGAGGAGGAAAATTTAAAGACCCAACAAAGTCGTCTTCACTGCAAGGAAGCAGAGTGAAGAGAAGACTGAGAAGGACTGAAGAAAAAAATACGACGACTGCTTTGGACTTAGACTAAGCGCAATTCATCTGACTCAATAATAATCTGGTAGAGCAGTGACAGAGTGGTGTTGAACAGCACAGCTTGGCAATATTAAACAAATAAGTATCATTACTATGACTTCTTTTAATCTCATTTTCCGTGACAGTTAGGAAACAGGCAACACATCAAAATGAAAGGGATATCCTTTAGCTAAAATAACATGCATGCAGATTATCCACATAAACAAACCTGCATCACTATTAAAGTAACAAAGTGCCTATGGCACTGTAATGATTAGATTTTTTTCTTTCTGGAAGCCAGTATAAAATTATTGCCAGGACCTGAAAAGTCACAAGTATTCAGATACAGATACAGAATCAACCAGGTTGGAAAAGACCTTCGAGATCATCAAGTCCAACCTATCATCCAACACCATCTAATCAACTAGACCATGGCACTAAGCGCCTCATCCAGTCTTCTCTTAAACACCTCCAGAGATGGTGACTCCACCACCTCCCTGGGAAGCCCATTCCAACGGCCAATCTCTGTTTCTGTGAAGATTTTCTTCCCAACATCCAGCCTAAACCTCCCCTGGTGCAACTTGAGACTGTGTCCTCTTGTTCTGCCACAGGTTGCCTGGAAGAAGGGACCGACCCCCACCTGGCTACAACCACCCACCCTTCATCTTTGCCTGGGAGAAGAGACCAACCTCTGCCTGTCTACAACCTCCCTTCAGGTAGCTGTAGAGAGCAAGAAGGTCACCCCTGAGCCTCCTCCAGGCTAAGCAACCCCAGCTCCCTCAGCCTTTATTCTCAGAAGAGCAAACAGATTACATACATAAAACCAACAGATATTAAAAATAAAGAACATGGAGTAACGAAGTATTATGATGTATAAAAAGGTTTCTTCTACTGGGAAAAAAAATAAAGTACATGGAATAAAGAAGTATTACAATGGATAAAGAGGTTTCTTCTGCTTGGAAAAAAAATCCCAACAAACCACAAACCCACTCCTTTTCAGAATTTAATGTTTAAAATAATATAAAACCAATCTATATTAATACACAGCTGAACAAAAATACAATATCATCCTTTTAAAGCAGACTCAACTCCACAAAATAGTATTAATAGGTTGCAGGCAGGAGTCACTTCTCTTGAACACCAGACCTCTTAATCAATTTTTGCCACCTCAGTCGGACCTGATTGTTATGTTGCTCAATTTTCCAAGTCCACAAATATTTAACCATTGGAAGGAATGGTCAAGGAGGGAGTAGCAGGTAAGTTCTCTATTTAAATACCACTTTCAAAGTCTTTTGACATTTCTCCTAACTACTTGTTTGGGTTTTTTTACTCCCTATTAAACAGTAGGTATCTGGAATCTTTGTAGAGGACATGAAACCTGGGTATTGCAAAGTCAGGCCTACAAAGTAAAAAGCAAGACAGTCTGTGCAGGTATACAACCTGGTTCTTATCACAGCCAATTATTGTAGAGAACAGTGCCATAGCACAGCTAGTAATAACTCAGGTCAGCTTTCCTGGGCTATCAGACATAGCTTAAGAAAAGCAGCAAACCTATGTATGTCTACAGATGTAATACAGAGAGTAGAACTGATACACAATGCTACAAAAGCAAACCCCTATTTCAGAAAATCCAACTGATAAATCTGTCAGACAATTACTCTATCTGCAAAACTTTATCTTAGCTAGAGCAATAAAGGTGAAAGCAGACATTTCTGAGTCTTAGAAAAGCTTTCCTAGCCCCAAAGTCTTGAGCAACATATTTAACAATGCAAACACTTCTTCCAGAAGTGACACCTTGCTTTCATGTTGAAAAATTAGTCTTGAACACTATTCAGCAACCATGGCACCTACCAGAAAGAGTGTGATGGTCACTGTAACTGACCTTCCAGGAACCTCCAAGTAGCTTTTCATGAATGCTGCTCCACAAAAGAATCATGAAGAAAACTGTGATGTTGCAGCAGCTAATACAGACACTACTGGACCTCAAGGTTTCTTTTGTCCTTTCCTTTTTGTCATCATTTCTCAGTTCTACTGGATATATCTCCTATTCAGACTGTGTAATTCCTTCAGCACCCTCTAAAACTACGAACTATGAACTACCAAGACCATTTCTTACAGTCATAGAGAAAAATAATATGATTAAAATGATTAAGCACTACAGGGTATGTCATACAACCAATACATTTCTCACCACATGTCAGAAATACCTTAATAAAGACTCTAAAATGCATTTCATCCTGGCATTTTCCTCACTACACAGCACCCAGTGCTGTTTGAGAAAGCTTCTTTAATGTCTGCAGTCTATAGACTTTAATAATAACCATCCACATTTCATCCATCTCTTTAAACTTATAGCTCTCAGAAAACATTCACTGATTCTTCCAGTTCAGACAATTACTGCTATTTTTACTCTTTAGATTGGGTCATGAATGAATACTTGCCATTGTGTTGAAATTGCATTAGATGGACACGTTAAATCTGGTCTTCCTTTGTCTGCCAATTACAATAGGAGTCACAGAAGCTTTCCCCTACTTTAATACCAGATCAAGACCAATTTAAATGGCTGCATACTATCAACACACAGCGCATCTTGCTCTTTATCATCAGGAAGATCAAAGTCCTTTAAACCATTGACCAAGATCGAAGATGAAGAAATGAAAAGCATGACACAGTCAATAATAACAGCTGCTTCAAATAAAATGATTCCATAATAGTTCCTACAAAACCCCTTGAGCTCTACTTAAAACAGAAAAACAAACTATATATCTGCCAAAAATCACATGTTATTCACACATCCCATTTTGTTGATTAATGTATAGGGTCAAAACTTACTTAAACCTGGAAAAAGGAAAGACCATGCAGAATCTGTTCAGGCCTGATCTCTTATATCTCTTGCTGTCATACAGACACGTTCTCCTAAAGTGCTACAGCCAGACAGTTCCTATCAGCTGGACTACAAGAGAAGCCATTAGCAGGTATACACTGGGGCTTTCTGACTTCACATCCACAGTTCCAGTTTTCTTTTAGGCCACCCTGTCCCAAATCACTTACATTATTATATTTTCTTAATATCTGTGTCAACAAAAAAATGGCTGTCAGGCTGAATTTATTCTAAGATTCATTGCTTGCTCACAGAATCATAGAACAGTTCAGGTTGCAAAGGACCTCTGGAGATCACTCAGTCCAACGTCCCTGCTCAAAGCGGCATCATTTAGATCAAGTGGCTCAGGATGACATCCAGCTGCATTTTTCAGATCTTCCTTGGGCAGCAATATCTCTGGGCAATCTGTTCCAATGTCTGGCACCACAACAAAGACAGCATTCACAATACTCATATATTCCACACACAATAAATCCAAAGAAAAGACACTTAGAGAACATTAAACCTAGGATTTTCCTTATCTTAAGTTGAGACAAGACATTAAAATGTCTTTAAATTTTGTCTTTTCAAAAACTGGTCCACACTGAGCTGTGCCTAGTATGAGACAAACATCTTACTAAATGACTATACTTCTATGCAAGTTTCAGCTGCCCATTTCTGTTATAATGCAACCACCAGGGAGGGAACAGCTTTTGTAACCATTTCTATGAATGTCAAATTCTTGCTCTGTTCAGAAGATAATATTTAGGGGGTTTCATTCTATGGAGTTGAAGGGGGAAAAATGAGCCACAAAGAAAAAGTATTTTAATAAACATAAGTCCCATGGAACAAAATAATAATCATAAAGAGCCTGACCCAAACCAGAGCAGACATAAAAGTGAAGAATGATCTCTGCTAGGATGACAGAGATTTTAACTTAGAAATGAGGATAGATTTGTATACCTAAATATTACTTTATTAAGATTTATGCTACGATTTGTAAATCTCTTGCAGTATTTCTCCATATGCCTGTGGATTTGTAAATCTATTACAGGATTTGCCATTCAACTTTTCAGCTGGCAAAGCGAACGCCAGATGTAACTAGATCCTTTCTTAAAGCACTCGTTCCTAAATCAGGGCTTCAGAGTTCAGAATTGCGGGTCCGTTGTGTAAATCAGTGGATAAATCCAGACTCCAGACACACAGATGTGGTCTGTTTAACTGGATGAAACTGTCAGAAACTCAAAAAAGTAAAACTGAAGCTGCAGCTTCTAGAAAACATTGTGGACTGCCTCAGGATTACTGCTCCCGCCCGAGAGTTTCATGCATGCTTCTGATCTGGGCTTTGCTATGTTGTACTAACAAGCAAAAATTCCTGAAAGCACATGAGCAATGCCTGACAGTTATGAAACCTACTTAAAATCCACGGATGTTTTCCTCATTTGCATGCTGGGTTGGGGATTTTACTTTTTATTAGACAGCAGTCAGGCTGTGCTGCTCGGCTTCCTCTAGTATCCTGAAGCTCACAAGGTAACACTTCCACTTTAAAAAACAGAATGCTAATATTAAAAAACTGGTAAGTGCACTGAACACCCTAAGGCTTACAGACCAAAGGTAACCACAAACCAAAATTAACCAAACAGTAGCAGCCATGTGATACCTTCACTTTTGGTATTACTCAATTGCTCACCTTCCTCCCCCCCCCCCCCCTTTTTAAAACAAAACCCATACAAAATACTTATATGAAATCATCCATAAAATCCTTACATGACTAATGGTAACTGAAGAAATATTCCACTCACACTATATTCTCTCTTTCTAGGAGACTTCTAAAGCATTCCTCAAGATAGTCCATGCCAGGTGATTGATCTCTTCTTTCAATGGGTTAGAAGCACACAATACTACTGCCCAGGGAAATGCTTTGTTTTGTACCAGCAAAACTCAGTCACATCTAATACAGCGGTTTTGGGGAGGGAGAAAGGGTAACTGACAAGGGAACTGACTCACAGCTTTACCACACTTCATATACTACTATAAAAGCAAAATGGAGTTTAATCTATGCAAAAATTACTGTTGCCAAAGCTTTAACTGCTGAAGGCTTGCCAACGGGTGCTTCAGTTCTCTCAGAGAAGAGATCTTTCAGAATGTTGGTGTAATGATTTGCAATATTGCTGAAAATCCCCTTGCAGCTCTGGATTAAACTAGGCTTGGCAGGAACCGCACAGTGGACTAGTTGAAAGACTGCTGACGCTTGGAAATCAAGAAAACAACAAACAACTTAGGCATTTTAAAGCACGAGGGGGCCAGCTGTTCTAAAATTAGGCTCCTTGTCGTGAGTATTACAGCAGAAAGGAATTGATTGTCACCACGTGTCAGCTTTAGATGACATCTGCTATATGAAAACAAAAAATAACTAAATTACCTCCCAAGCAGGCAGCACAAGCATTTGTTCATTACAGAGTTTGTGAAGGGAGGTCCCTACAGCACAATATTTTAAATAAATATGCAAATCCTCATACCACTATTCTAAAAGATCTATGACTTCAATGAGGTTTGAAATAACTCAGGAGGCTCCACTCGTCTTTATTCCCCACCACCTCAACAGACCCTCCTGTCAGCGATGCATATTTAGCATATAGGAGGTATTGGATGTTACACATATTCTGTGCAAATTCTTGTCCTAATTAAAACAGTTACCAAAGTTCTTAAAGGTTATTCAAATCATTCTCATAGCCTCATTTTGCACATGAAAACCACATCAGATAACAAAAGCATCTGGCAACAAACTGACTGTTTCTTATTCTGGCACTGAACCCATCAGACAGCAAATATCGACTGGCATCACCACGTACAGGACTACTCTAAAAGCAGTGAAGAAAGCAGCTTTATAAGCTGTGACAGCCTCCTTGTTGTAGAAATTCTCACATATTTGTGTCATTCTCCTGTATTGCACAGATGGCCCCTGGCCATCTCTACCCCTAAGTACTTTTCCCAGTATTATGCCTTTCCCGAAATGAAGCTCCAGGCTTTCCCAGAACAATCAGAGCACTTTAAATTGCTTTAGTAAAGGAGAGATCAAATTTGCACCAAAACTGATGTGATCTCTTACTCTGTACCAGCAAGAGTCTATGAATCTGAAGTCCCTTAACAGGAAACTATGTCTATAGCCATATTGACACATTGGGGTGCTTGGTGCCATGGTTTAGTTGATTAGGTAGTGTGGGACGATAGGTTGGACTCGATGATCTCAAAGGTCTCTTCCAACCTGGTTAATTCTATTCTGTTGAGTGGACTGAGACAGTATGTCTGTAATGCTTTGGAACACCAGACCTGTCCAGGCAGAGGAAGCACCTTTTATCCAGGAGACACCACAGGACATGATGACTCACTTCTTCCCTACTCTAAATGCATCTTGCAAGGCTACGTTCTTCCATGCCTAAGAAACTTTATCTGCCACTATATTTCAGCATTCAAACTACAGGAATAAGTATAGGTTGTGATACTGAGAAGCATGTCAGAGGGAAAAAGAGAGCAGCAATTAGAGGAAGCTAACTAAGGGGTTGGAGCACTTGATGTATATGGAGAGGCTAAGAAACATGGGACTATTTATTCTTGAGCAGGACTTCCAGAGATTTTAACATGTGTAAATACTTGATAGGAGCATGGAAGAAGGTGAAGCCAGATTATTCTCCAGTGGTATCCAGTGAATGGAGAAGGAGCAACAAGCACAAACTGAAACACAGGAAATGCCCCTCAAGCAGAAGGAAACCTGTTCTGTGGTAAAGGTGCTCCAGCACTGGAAGAGGTTGCCCAGAGAGTTTTTTGGCACGTGCTTGAAGATGCTCAGAATCACAAAGGACAATATCTTGTGCAGCACACTCTGACTCTGCTTTAAGCTTGTGGCTTGTCCTTCCAACAATGTTCAAAAGTCCCTTCCAAGCTCATGCATTCTGTGATTCTTTCCTCCTGTACTAAGGGCTATGATCCCTTTACTGACATCAGTGTCAGAGGCATCCCACCTACTCCATCACACCATGCTTTGGAACACATTGCCACTGAAACCACACTCCCAATGTTTAAATTGTTTTGAACCCATTTGATGCTGTTTATTCTCTTGTCTCATAAGCTTCCTTCACCACTCTTTGTCTTTAAATGACAAACTAAACAGTTTCTTTTCTTCTCCCTGTCCCCAGTCCCTGAGTAGAACATTCTTCTGCCTCTGAAGGAAAATAATGCAAGTCTGAAAGAAATCCTGGAAAGTATCACCAAGGTTGGAAGAGACCTCGAAGATCATTGAGTCCAGCTTGTCACCACAGACCTCACGACCAGACCATGGCACCAAGTGCCACATCCAGTCCCCTCTTGAACACCTCCAGGGATGGTGACTCCACCACCTCCCCGGCAGCCCATTCCAATGGCAAACAACTCTCTCTGTGAAGAACCTTCTCACCTCCAGCCTAAACTTCCCCTGGTGCAGCTTGAGACTGTGTCCTCTTGTTCTGGTGCTGGTTGCTAGAGAGAAGAGACCAACCCCTTCCTGGCTACAACCACCTTTCAGGTAGCTGTAGAGAGCAATAAGGTCTCCCCTGAGCCTCCTCTTCTTCAGGCTAAATAATCCCAGCTCCCTCAGCCTCTCCTCACAGGGCTTGTGCTCAAGGCCTCTCCCCAGCCTCGTTGCCCTTCTCTGGACACGTTCAAGTGTCTCAATGTCCTTCCTAAACTGAGGGGCCCAGAACTGGACACAGGACTCATGGTGTGGCCTAACCAATGCAGAGTTCAGGGGCACAATGACTTCCCTGCTCCTGCTGGCCACACTATTCCTAATGCAGGCCAGGCTGCCATTGGCCTTCTTGGCCACCTGGGCACAATGCTGGCTCATGTTTAGGCGGCTGTCAATCAGCACCCCTGGGTCCCTCTCTGTTTGGCAGCTCTCCCGCAAACAAAATGCTTCTGAAAATTGGCCCAACCCACACTGTGATGGATTATTTACGTCTTTCAGTGCTCTACAGAATGGTACCTTAGAATATGACATTTATGTAACAAAAAAATCCTTTCCACATCGCCATTTTAAGATGATTAGTTTTTCTTCTGGGGGAGTTTCTACCTGTCTGAAAGCAGCAAGAGGTACTATTATCTTTTTGATACAGCTGCTGAAAATGGTAAGCAGTGGGCTGGAACAAAGATCAAGTCGAATTAAAGATGGTTTGGTTTATTCTGGCTTGCACTATTCGAACTGCACTAGAAAAAAGAAATTCAATTATAAAACTAATTACATCTTTAATTGCTTAAACAATCAGCCAGATGACTTCACAGTGCTCTTGACACTATGCAGGTGCACTTCCAGGTGTTAACTCTGCAATATGTTAAGTGTTACATTATAGTAGCCTAGCTTGTGCCCAGAGTGCTAGGACATAATACCATTGTATTACGTACAGGCACAAAAATATGAGAAAGTTAACCAAGCAGTATTAGCAAATATAATTCCTTATCTAGAGAGATATTCTAATATATTCTTTATAATTCCAACTATAGCTACAATCTGCTTTATCTTAATCTGAGGGGTACCTAAACTGCATTACGGTCATTTTGCTTGCAGCACTTCTTCCTCTTTAGCTTCTACATGGCAAAAATTATTGGCTGAGCCTAACCATAAATTAAGACAGTTGTGTTTCTGGCAATTACAGTGGTATTAATAACTAAGTACAGCCTACCAGAAATGCCTGCTTTTTACCCAGTGGCATTGTCTTAGCACTATGCGAGGGTAAAACACAGACATGAAGCAGCTATTTGCTTTGCACACACAAAATAAATGAGGAAAAAACCATAACTACTAGTTAACCTTTTTGTCTCTTCACTATATTTCCTCAAGCTTTAAATAGAAGGAAGAAGTTCAGATTTTTGAAATTGAAAAAAGTAAATTAATGGCTTTTAAAAAATATCTCCTTCCTGCATACAAACCTAGAAACTAAATTCAGCCTAAACTAACAAACATATTCTACCTCCCAGCATTTCTTTTAAACAAATGTAGCTCTTCACGGAAAAATTAATGAGTTTTAAATCCAAGCTGCCTGAACAGTCATATTAAAAGAGAATCTTTTAAATTTTGACAAGTATAATTTTCAGAACACACAACATATCACCTGAAATGGGAGACAGTGGTAATTAGACTCGGCTATTAGAAACAAAGGAAAAATCAGCCTTGGGCACTGATGTGGATCCATTCTAGTATTATAACAAAAGTTTTGGAACCTTCAAAAAGAAGTCTACTGAAAAGGTTCTAAGCCCATTCTGGACCCCCAAATACCAGCAATACCACTGCTGGCTGCTTGCTTGCAACATTGTCATCACCAATTAATAAGGACACAGAATTAAGCAGGTTGGAAAAGACCTTCGAGATCATCGAGTCCAAACTATCACCCAACACCATCTAATCAACTAAACCATGGCACTAAGTGCCTCATCCAGTCTCCTCTTAAACACCTCCAAGGACAGTGACTCCACCACCTCCCTGGGCAGCCCATTCCAATGGCCAATCTCTCTTTCTGTGAAGAAGTTCTTCCTAACATCCAGCCTAAACCTCCCCTGGCACAGCCTGAGACTCTGTCCTCTTGTTCTGTCACAGGTTGCCTGGGAGAAGAGGCGGATCCGCATCTGGCTACAAACACCCTTCAGGTGAACCTCCTCCTTCACTTGCAGTAAACAAAGAAAAGTGTTTACAGGCTGCAATTAGCAGAAACCTGAAAATGACTGTATTGGGTTTGTCATTGCAATATATGTCTTTGCCATGAACTCAGACTTCAAATCTGAGTACAAATACTGCTAAAACTTTCCTGCCTATCTGCTAGACATTGCTGGGTGAAAAAAAAATATCTCAGGTAGCATTACTTTAATCATGGTCTGAAAGAAAACAGCTCCCACCTGAAACACAAAAGGCCACTGGAAAAGGCTGTGAAAGATACAGGATCAGAAGAAACCACTGTCATGCCCAGAGAAGGGCATTTAAGTAGCAAATGGCTGGCAACAGAGCAAGTGGTCCATAAAATTGGCCTCTAGCTGAGAGTCAGTTCAGAGCTCTGCTATTTCTTAAAATGGATCATTATATATTGCTACGTGAGCAAACACACAACTCTTCAGCTCTCCACCTTTGCAAACAAAAGTAATTCCTTTCCACATCCATACACATAAATCTACTAGAATATTTCCTGAATATCCTGTCTTGGGTCCCATCTACTTCTTAACACCATTTCCATACAGCACTCCCTGGTTGTATATATGTATATAGGAGTGCAAGGGAGTCCTCGTAAAACTTCCTCATGCTATAAAATCATGGATTCTCAGCCCATGCAAAGACAAGTGATTTCAACTAGACTTTGCAAGCCTCTCTGCTTTTGTAGTAGCAGATTCCAACACACCAGCTAGACTTATTGCCATACAGTGATGCTGGCTGTTTCCTGAGCACATAATAAATTAGCTCGTTCACACAGCCGAACAAAATGTTGAGCTGAAATATCATGGCAGTAAAGCTATGGTAGGATTATTTTCAGTCATGACTGCACAAAAGATTTAAATATGCTAAACTAACTTGCAAGTTGAGCAGCTTCAAAATTTAATCTGGACACCATTTAAAGTGCTGTTTTTGCAGGATGAGAGACAAAGTGGCTTCAGCTAGAAAATGTTCTGCAGGGAGTTAAGGCTGTTTAGCAGCCTGAAACTGTCTGCAACATCAGAAATACTGAGTAGCTCTCTCCAATTTCTAAGGCACCATGAAGTATTTAGGCAGTAGGTTTTTCCACTGAACTGTTTTTGCAGAGTAAGAATAGAATAGAATAGAATAGAATAGAATAGAATAGAATAGACCAGACCAGGTTGGAAGAGACCTTCAAGATCATCGCGTCCCACCTATCAACCAATCCAACCCACCTAAACAACTAAACCATGGGGGAGCTTTGTTTTGTTGCTTTTCAAATAGTTTGGTACTTACTACTTGTAAATTCCACAGCTGTTTAAAAACCCCACATTTTTGGTTCATTTTCTGTTCGAGAGAAGTTTTCACCACATGTTTCAATACATCATTTAGCAAGAGTCACATAATACAAATGCTGCTAGCAAGCTCTTGCAGCACCATTGTCAATTTCTCCACTCCTAATAGTCTAATTGATAAAATCAAGGCATTTTCAATTGAAATTGTTCTCTCCCCACACGAGGGAAGATAAAATGACACCTGATACATAATACAGAGTTCCACACATACAAACCTGCGAGCCTAAATTATCTTGATGTCCAACTGATTTTCTCAGATTTAAAGAGATGCTACGCCAACTGAAAGCCAGACGGGAGGGGGAAAAACACAAAGCTCAAACAGCTCAGAAAAATGTAATTTGCTACTTAAATAAAAGATGTACTTGTTTTATTATATCCTGCAAAATCTGAAGAGGCAGATCATGGATTCAGATACCTTTTGAAGCCTCAGTGCTAGAGGTATTATTGAAAAATCTGCTGAAATTATTACTGTGCTGGCTGTTCAAAAGGCAGTATGTTCAAAAGATTCATTTCTCTGTTGCATTAGAAGAGATTTTTTTTTTGGGGGGGGGTGTGTTATATTCATGCAGAAAACAACACAGCATTTCAGTGATAAAGTCTGGAGGTTTTTTTATGGCAACCACTAAAATGATGTCATAAGTAAAAATTACCAAGAATAGGTTTAGGCTGGATGTTAGGAAGAAGTTCTATACAGAGAGAGTGATTGCCCATTGGGATCGGCTGCCCGTGGAGGTGGCGGAGTCACCTTCATTGGAGGTGTTCAGGAGGAGACTTGATGGGGTGCTTGGTGCCATGGTTTAGTTGTTTAGGTGGGTTGGATTGGTTGATGGGTTGGATGTGATAATCTTGAAGGTCTCTTTCAACCTGGTGTATTGTATTGTATATGTTTACATATACTCACATCCCCCCCCCCATTAGATAAACTTACAGTGCCATATTTTTTCTCCCCTTTTGCCCTTAAGACAAATGAAAGAAAACAAAACCACCCAGAAGCCTGCAGATAGGCAGTCATTTTACACCAAAGTATCTCCCTATTTCATTTATCTGATGCTATTAGCACAAAGTAAACACAAATCTGGGAGAAAGAAAAATATTATAGGATCATTTTCTCAGCTGCAAAAGCAAGCATAGCAGAACTGTCCTTGTAACTGTGTTTTGTTCTTTAAAAGAACAGACAAACCAGGGCTGAGGACATCTTGTAGAAAGTCATGATGATTTATAACAAAACATTCTAGAACATATGCTGCATATTCATGGTTAAAACTGTTACACAACATTCTGGTTTCTAGTTAACTTCTGCTCAGCTGGTTGCTTCCAAGGAGCAAAATACCATGAAGTAAAGGAGAATAAGGATAAACCCAGATATGAGGCAGGAAGCACACACACACACAGAATCATAAGGCTGACTATAAATAAAGCAGGAATACATTTCCATCACAGCATACATGTACCTACCCACATTCCAAGTAGGAGCAGTAGTTCCTTGTGTTCCCTGCAGAACTAGCTAAGGTCAATTAAAGAATGACACATGATTAAAGAGGTAAATGCCACAGGCATATGTGGGGCTCTTTAACTTTTGCTGTAATTTATCAAAATGTGGAAAGCACATTGTGATGGGTTAACCTTGGCCAGCTTCCAGACATGTAACCAGCCACATTCTCACTCCTTCTACTCAACAGGATATGGGGTGAAAATGAGACAGAAAAGCTCAATGGTCAAGATAAAGATAGGGAAATCACTTGCCAATTACAGTCATGTGGCAACTATTGTTAATTCAGATAGTGAGAAACAAAAATGGTAAGCTAGTAGGAAATAAACCAGAAATTGTTAAAGCAGCACCTTCACCCTGCCTTGTTCCTGGCCCTTCATTCCCCTGCCTGTCCAGCATTTGGTTTGGTTCCCTCCTCCCCTCCCCAGATTTGTTGACCGAGAGAGTGATTGCCCACTGGAATCAGCTGCCTGTGGAAGTGGTGGAGTCACCTTCATTGGAGGTGTTCAAGAAGAGGCTTGATGGGGTGCTTGGTGCCACAGTTTATTTTTGTAGTTGTTTAGGTGGGTTGTATTGTACTGTATTGTACTGTGTTGCACTGTGTTGTATTTAGGTGGGTTGGATTGGTTGATGGGTTGGACGTGATAATCTTGAAGGTCTCTTCCAACCTGGTGTATTGTATTGTATTGTATTCTTGTCCTTTCAGAGGCACCACAGGCTTTGCTGATGTGACCAGCAGTAGGTCAACACTTCAATTCCTCTGAAATCAAATCCTACAACCAACCATTATTCTGTTCTAGGGAGAATATGCATTTACCCTGTGTTACTACATTTTCACCCAAATCCCTGCAACACTGTTCACATGACTAGCTGTTAACAATGACCTGAAGCATGGACTACTTTCAAACACACCACTTTGCCTTACTGTTAAAACCTCTGCATACCAATTCTCTGAAACAACATTACACTTGGAACTCCAGCTGATAGCGTAAGATTGTATTTTACAGCTGTTCCATTTTAGCATTTTTTAAGCTCTCAGTATTTTCTATGACGCTGCCTGAACTCTTCATGAAATAATTTCTATTCCACCACTGCACAGATAGGAATTCTATTATGAGGTACCTTATCTCAGGGCACGGTTCTTAATGCTTATCACAGTGACACTTTCCTATTTACATACTAGGATTGACAAATAGGTTCTATCCATATTTTTGTTTACTGAGCCATTTCGTGTGAGGAGACAAATTTGATTTAAAATGGCTCAGAAGCCTAGCAATGGAGAAATCTCCTATGTGCCTGCCATACAAAGGTAGGTGAAAGGAAGTGCAGCATTCAAAAAAAGACCAAGTGGGGAGAAAAAATAACAGATTGGTGGAGAAAGCCACTCAAGTTTCATGCTATTCTTTAAGTTCAAGACAATTTTTGATGTGTCTCTTATGTCCCTTCCAAGTGTCTAAATCCTATATATAGAATTCCTTGAGTACCACCCACTGGATCTATTCCAGTTCAAAAACAGGAAGAGGGAAGAAAGATTTCTAAAAACAGAGGATGTCTTTGGCAAGGCAGAATCAATAAGGCAGAAACTCATGCTCCCAAAGGCTCATACGATTGTTTCAGGACTGATGGGACATTGGGACAGTCTTAAAAACAGAATAATTAAATTATCAAACAAAGCTGCAGAAACTATTACATAAGTGCTGTTCCCTTTCCACATCATTACCTTTTCCCCTTTATTAAACAGAGATTCAAAAAACCACAAATCCTTCCACTCCCAGGTAGTAGGCCTCTCAAACCCATCCCCAAGCCATTTCTGTACATTCCAAAATAACTCTTACGTAGAAGCACAGAATTTCATCTTCATGAAACAGAAAACTGAAGCTAAAACCTCGTGAGAACTCAAAAGTTCCCTCTGCACTATAAAGCAAACCTATTTGAAAATGTTGTTGGCTTTGAGAAGAGCTCTATAAATGGTATCATTTCCTGAAGAGTCTAGAAGAAACTCTGAAGCAGCCCAGTACTCCGATGCCACAGACAAATTTTATTTGAGGCTAAAAGAACAAGAGAAAAATAAGCAGCAACAGGAAAATAGAAGTTTCCTACCCTTTATTCATCTATAACTGGACTAGCTTTGGGTCACCCCTCTCACTAGGAATTTCCCAGTAAAGGGGAAGATGGTGGTAGGAGCAGTCCCTGAGACTGTAACAGTTCTTTCATCAGTGTGTGAAGTGCAGGTCCTATCACAGAGATGCCAATATCTTAAGCAGGAGCTTCCAATAAAGTCTCTTGTACTGTGTGCTACACTCTGTGAATCAAAGTGATAGGGCAGCCTTGGGTATCTGACACTTTTATTCGACATGCCACCAGTTTAACTACCTTTATATGCAAGCACATCCCTCAGGGAGAAGTCTGCACTCCAGACATATTTGTATTTGTCCCAGCCACAAGTTACCTCTAACCACACTGATTCATAGTCTCCAGAGAAGAAAGTCATCATCAGAAACGCAGAAATTACTTCTATTTGATCTACCTTCCAGTGACAGAACCATAAAAAAAGACTTTCCTCAAGTATTCTTTGAGCACTTTCCAGCTCATCACTGCATTCAGTGAGCAACATATAAATGACTTTAGGAACATGATAGCCTCTTCCTGCTTTTAGATGTTGCTCAGAGTTTTAAAACCACAGACAAGCCACCCTAAAGATCCTAGTAGAAATCATCACTGTACTTGTATCAGCATCTTCTGTGTAGGTCTTTTCCCAAACCACAGACTGGAATGTATATTGCTGATGAGAGCATTCACTGACAGAATACCAACACATAAGGTTTAGACACTGAAGAGGCATCATCATCTTGGTGTATCTGGTTTAATTAGCTTTACTTCTCATGTAGGGTAAATAAAACATTAAGGAGTCAGCCAGACAGATAAGCAACAAACTGGTGGTTGTGTTTTTTTTTTTCAAATAGCTCCATGAAATGAACAAGAATAAAGCTTAAAGAGTGTTATATTTACCTCTGTAGCTCCCAGGGCACTTTTAAGAACACTAGGTCAGGTACACTGAGACACTGAGAAATGTGCAATTTCTTTCCCACTGAGCTGTCAAAGCGTTCATGCTGTGAATTGCTAACACCCTTCTTTGACAACCAGGCAAATATTTCTATTTTCTGCCATTCTAGTCATGAAGTATCTCAGCATTGCCTCAGTTGATTTAGTGCCAATTCAAGTCGGACCTAAGATGTCTGAACTGGTAACCAGACCAAATATTCTTGATGAAGCCTTGTCACAAATTCATGGACTGCTGCTTAATACATTTCCAATAGTTAGATAGTAAAAAAGGTGTAAAGCTGAAAAGGCAGCAGAGGAGCAGAACACACATTCAATGAACTGCCAGAATGGAGATTTAAGTAGTACATACAAGTCAAATATGCTGCTGCTGCTCTATTTATTGCTTTAAAAAAAACCCAAAACTTAACCTTACAAAAGACTATGAAAATACATGTATTTAGAAAAGCATAATTGGTGATCAAGTCTATCCAGGCAGGGCTGCAACAAGGCTAAACGAGCACATACTATTCAAGTGCTAACTGCACAAAGATACTGCAAGCACCCTTTTTTCTTAAGTCTTTCCAGATATGAATTTCTGATTATGTTGCACTTGCACCTGTGAACAAAAGCTTCTATTAACTACACTATGAAAGTGGAAGAGAGAATGAAGGGAAGGATACTTCTTGTGGTGGGGACAGATTCCATGGAACCTGGTCAGGAGCCACTGTATCAGTATTCCACAGCTGGCAGGAATAATGGTTCCATGTGTGAATACACAAAGACAAACCCCAACAAAATAATTATTTGAAGTACAGACTTTTGCCAAGAGTTTAAAGTGAAGCACTTCTGAGATTGGACTCCATCCTTTGAGCCATGCTGCATTATGTACTCCTTTCTTTTGTACTGCATTTTACTGTATGGTACTGTATTGTATTTTAGGTGGGTTGGATTGGTTATGGGTTGGACGTGATGATCTTGAAGTCTCTTCCAACCTGTTGTATTGTTTGTATTGTATTATTATTGCTCTCTACAACTTACTGCTCTCTACAAATACCTGAAGGGAGGTTGTAGCCAGGCGGAGGTTGGTCTCTTCTCCCAGGCAGCCAGTACCAGAACAAGAGGACACAGTCTCAGGCTGCGCCAGGGCAGGTTTAGACTGGATCTTAGGAGAAGTTCTATACCGCGGAGTGATTGCCCACTGGAATCAGCTGCCTGTGGAAAGTGTGGAGTCACCTTCATTGGAGGTGTTCAAGAAGAGGCTTGAGGGGTGCTTGGTGCCAGGGTTAGTTTTTTAGTTGTTTAGGTGGGTTGTATTGTACTGTATTGTACTGTATTGTATTTAGGTGGGTTGAATTGTTGATGGGTTGGACGTGTTGATCTTGAAGGTCTCTTCCAACCTGTTGTTTGTATTGTATTATTGTATTACAGTGTTTCCTTACTCAAAGCAGGATTTGGTTTAGACTTTTAACTCCCATACTTACACTTACAGTGAATTGACATATCCATGACTAATGGCTTTGACCAGTACTTACCAATACTGGCATAGCCAGGTGTTGATGGATCTCCTCCGCTGTTCAGGAAACCATGAAGCTTATCAGCAAGATCTGATTTTGGTAAGTCACAAGGATCAACGTAAAGAAGAACACCACCAAACCCTACGTCTTCTAAGAGAGAAAGCTGAGAAACAAAACAATACAGGTGACTATGAAGCAAAGTCTTTTTATTGCACACATTTTTATTTTTAGTTATGGCTGAGACACAGGCATTATCAGTGCCAGACTCTCACCATACTACACTCTACACCAATCGAAGTGCAGTTCCAAACTGCTTGTAGTATAAACCAGCAGCTATTCTTTGAAAGGCAAAATTGACCCCCCAAGAACTAATTCAATGTCATGTTCCTTGGTTCATGTCAAAAGCTACTTTCAAAGCTAACAACAACAATAATTCTTCCTTTTAAACAATACACAGCATGTGGAGGAATATTCACTACAACTGCATTGAGATTTTGCAACTCTTGTTCCACCTTCACCTCCTTTACTGTGATAATCAGACAGAGCTGGTGTGCTGGAGATTATTTTAGATGACCATGATTCGATAAACGTACCCAAAGAGATATGAGTGGAGCAACCTTTCTCCCTACTCATTCGACACCTGCTAGACTCACACCCTACATAGTTTCATGTGATATAGATAACCAAAATGCCTTAGTTTTGAAACTAATCTTATTAATAGATCTGGAGTAGATCTCCCCTATTTTCCATATTATTAGCAGAATGACATTCCTGCTTAGCCATCTCTTCCGGACACGCACAAGCGTGTATTTAGCATATACTAGAGACATTGCTCTTCCTAACACTGTGTTGTCTAGGTCCTTCTAAGAAGAGCAGCTTAGTGCTATTCTCTGGACCTTCATGCACCTAGTGTTTTCTTTATACTGAGGTGCCCAAAAGTGAACACAATACTCGAGGCGTGCCTCACCAACGCAGAGTAC
>CM026889.1:33308898-33377543 GCA_015227895.2 Colaptes auratus | reverse complement strand
GGTGGCAGAGGAGATTTCTAAGAAGTGGCGTCATATAGCTGGAAACAGGAGTAGAGAAGGTTGAAAGAATAAGATTATCAGAAAGAAAATCCTTCCTTTCCTCCATGCACCCATGCATGCACACACCCCCCCCCACCCCAAATACTAACAAATACTTCATCATGATGGTTATTTCCCCAAATCCACTATTTTCCCTTGCGACTGTCTACTTATCTTGGCACTTAATAGATATTAATATTGCTTTTATTTTAGATACAGCAGTTAAACAAAAGCAGTTAAATAAAAAAATAAGACAGAAAATTAGACCAAAATAAGTAGAAATCACATTTCCTACCCGTCTTAATTTCTAGGCTGATCTACACTTCTAAGCGTTAAAAATATCTCAAGATATTTGCACTCTATGTCCCAAATCCAGGCTGAAAATGTAACAAGATACTTGTTTGGGTCCTTATAAAAATTTCAGGTCTTCCACAAAACATTCTGTGGATTTACAGGAAATATGGGAAAAGTATGATGCACCCACACTACTGCAGTAGCTCCAAGCATGCTTTTAAAAGGAAACCTCTCCCACTTGCCACTACTTTTGTTTGCACCTTGGAGTAGTCGCAGCATATGTGAAGAAGATTCCTTATTGGTAAAACTAGAATTAAATTTTAAAGAACCCCCCAAAAAATAAAAGAAAAGAAACCCACACCAGACAACAAAAGCACATGCATGAGGGCTTAGGAATCATGCCCAAACTGCTCATGGGCTTCCAGTCCCTGGGATCACACTAGGATCGATATTCATTGTTCAAAACAAAGCCTACTTCCACGTGCTTCCTGTCTGTCTGTGCGCCTCTCAGCCCACACTTCTCCCTTGTGGTGCTCACAGTTCTGTAGCATCAACAAAACTATATTACAGTGTAGGTAACTCATCACTCTGCTCTTCCTTGATCATCCAAAGCCACTAAGCCACACGCACAAGTAATCTGTAGGATTCCCTTCCTGAAGGATCAGCCTGAGGTTTATAATACCACGGCTCAGATAGAATCAGCATAACCCAAGATATCCCAGGTAATTTTTAGTATCATCACAGGAAGTCCCTGAACTCCCACAATTTAACAGGCATAAAACATTTCAGCCATAAAATAAAAGTCAACTGTCTATACAGATCCTGGCCTCCAGATCTACTCCAGAACTAGATGTGCCACGAGTCAGGAAGAGACAAGACATGCAACTACTTTAGACAAACTGATCCACTTATTCCAACTCTACATACATGTCAGAAATCACACCCTTTTTTTCCAAAGGAAATTAACTTTCTTGTCCCAGAGCCAACACATGAACTCTTAACTTGGCTTCTAGAGAGCAAAAATGGGCCTGTATTTCTGGAATGTGCCTACCATAATTCAGACACCACAGCCTGTGGGTCTCACACAAGTTTCTCCACCCCTTGAGGACCATTCACAGACTTTCCTATTTTGAGAAATGTTTACAAGTAAAATCTGTTACAATGACATGAAATTCCACACTCATGAGCATTGGATCTGCAGGCTGATGTGTGTCCAACAGTAACAATCTAATAGCACTTCTGAAAATTGTTATTCTGCTTTGCATGTTTATGCTACCTTTGTCTCTTCCTCCACTTTATGTCAAATGCTAGAAAAGATACCCTGATATGGCTCCTGGCCTATGAGGTTATTTGGTTGGTTGGGTTTTGTTGGGTGTGGTTTTTTGTTTGGGGTTTTTTGTTTTTGACTAGTGAAATTTTTTGCTGGTGTTGGGTGTTTTGTTGTTTTGATGGTGTTTTTGGTCTTTTAGGTTGGTCGGTGGTGGTGGTTTTCTGTCCCCCACACCAAACCTGAACTGGCAGAGGAAGCTTATAGATCAGATTAACACTTAGTGTCTTTTAATCATGGTTTTATAAGGTATAGTAGATTTACTACAGTAAGATTTATAGTATCAAACAGCCTAAGAAAACAATACTTCTGCAGTTTTTAGGTGGGCTCTAACACACTCTAATTGGGTAGGATAACAGAAAAAACTGTTAGGTTGCTGTGAATAGTAATTCCCCAAAACACACCAATCATCAGCTTGTTCGCAAAGATGGTATGTTAAAGAGAACAGCTAATGCTCTGGTTATCTCTGAAAAAATGTTTAATATTCAGATATGAACAGACTGCTACATTTATCCATGGAAAACAGAAGTCTGGCTACAGAAACAATAAATCTACAAGAGAAATATTGCCACTCGTCCTTTTATTTTCCCCTCTTTCACAAGAAATCCAGGCAAATATTTTGCCAATGTGTGTGCACACACATACTGACAATTTTTCTTAATTGCTGCTTAAGAATCTCCCTTTTTTTTTTTAAATGATCATGACAATTAAAAGAAAAAGAAAGCAAATTATATCACCCAACCCTGGGAATGTGCAGGTTTTTAACTCCACCAAAAAAAAAGGAATTTGGAGGAGCAGATTAAGTCCTTTTCAAAGTTTTAAAAAGTAAACCAAAATAGTTATAAAACAAACAAACAAGAACAACTAAACCAGACAAGCTAACAAAACAAACAAAAAACGCATCCTGTGTGATACAAAACTCCTCCTCATTATGCTTTGCAACTGACACTGGGAGTCCCTCAACCTGGCAAACCTGTGTGCTAAACTTGACAGCAATGCGATTGCTGTCACAGTGGCTCAGGGGACAGACAAAATTCTGTAGCCCAGGAAAGTGCCACCAACTGCATCCAGATCAATTAAGACAGTGAGGCATCAATACCACCAAGTCTGCTTTATCAACTTGGAGATGCTGAAGAGAAGTTAGTTATAAGGGTACAGCTTAAATCCAACCACTAAGACCAGGTAAACTCCTGGACATTTCAGGACTTCATTCAGATACCAAACCCGCCATGTGAGTAGCTTGCAGGACTGGAGTTTCAATCAGAGGCTCCACTGTCACTGGCAGCTGTTCCTTACTAAGGTGTTCTGCAATAACTCTTCTCCTAGAAATGGTGGGTCCACGCCAAATTGATGTTGAACTCAGTAAAGTATCCAAAGAAGAGTTAAATGTAGTCCTTTAGGAATATATTTAGAAGGAAAACTCACAAAATAAACTAGTGGTTCCTGTGTATCAACCACACAATGTACGACTCCTGTTCTGTATCCTTCTGTATAAGAATTTATTAGACAGCAGTTTCAAGCAAAATGAACATTTTCTCATACTTTAAAAAGAACCAAAAAAACCCCTAAATGACCTTTTTTTTTATGTGTATCAACTAATTGCTCTAAACATTCCTATTTGCTCTTTCACATCTTCACTTGAGAGACAGGGTCTGATATTGTACTGGGCACAATACAAACGAATCCCTGTTAAAGTTGTCCTGCTATCTGACAATCTGCAATTAGGAATTCTTTCTAACCTTCTGAATTTAATTGAAAATGTTCTTTAAATTAAATGCATAAGCTTTGTTGTAATATATTTCAAGATGAAAGTTATCTCATTTTCACCTGTCTCTAAATTACTTCTTTAAATGTGCCCTTTTTTAATTTAAGATTCAATAATCTACGTCAGATGTGAACTTGCATAAAAAAAATTATCTGTAATTCTACCTAATGAAGCTTCTTACTGATTTCCCATGTGATCAAGCCTTGGCTAGGGTTTTTTCCACCAATTTAAAACAGAGATGCTGCTCATATCTTTTAAGCCTACTGCTTTGCTGTCAATCTCAAGAATACAGCTTCATTTCCAAATACTGGGGGGGGGGGGGGGAAAAAGTTTCCTTTCCTCATCTGAATTGTCTTCCTTAGCTCAGGCGATAAATATTTGTATTCTGTACTTCAGCTTTAATGACCTAATTTATGGCAACAGACTGTCTTTCTGTGCAATTTGAGAGTATGAAGCATACAAGATGACAAAGCCAGTTTGAAATTTTCAGGGCAGGGGGGGAAGTAAAGAAAGAATTACAACCCTGAGGGGGAGAACCCAAAATGCAACAAAATCACCCAAAGCCTTAGCTAAAAATAACAGTTACTGTCTCCTTATCTGAGTACTCAAGTCCCCAGAAACACCAAGCACAGTCCTGAGTACTATTACAAAATAAGCTGCAGATGAAGCCCATTTGTTGGTTTTGCCTAGAGCAAAGTAGTATTTAATTACTGAACTATGAATCTCCTCCCCAAAGTCATATGCTGTGTGACCCAGGAGACTGGGATTCCGGATGTTACAGCAGAGAGACAAGTGACAGTATATCCAGTATCACATTTCCAGGGCTATGGCTACAAAGCTGCAAACTTCTATGCTTTCTGGAGTTAAAAATACATCTTCCTGGACAGCTATAGGGCATCTTGCAGTGATTCTTGGCAGCTATATTTTGTAAATTCCTAGACTGACTAAAGAAACAGGGATATTTCTGGTACTAACACTTTATTCCACACTCTGCAGGTTATTAAACATATTTTTTTCTTTTTTGTTTTTTGTTCTTTCGCTACAGTGCAATGCAAGAAAAAATTATGTGTCTGGGGGACTATTTTTCTCCTTATTTCCTGTATCATAACAGCAGAAGTTAGTATTATTTTAAAGACTCTTAACTATTTGGGGAACAATGAAAACAGGCTTCTCTTTCCAGGTGCAACTTTTCTGCGTGATGACGACAACTTTGTTGAGATGAAAGTAGTTCTGATACACCTTTCTTCAAGACCAGTATGTTATTCCTTCAAAGCTTAAAAGGCAAATGAAGCTGCTCAGAACATGCACCTATATGCCAGTAAAATCACCAGCATGAAGTTCCATCTCAATTTTGACTACTTAATGAAATCTATCCCTTCTTAACTCTCCATGAGATCCCTCCCATACCCAAACATCTCGTCTTGCTCCCCTGTAGGTAGCCAAGATAAAATGGCATTTGTCTAGAAGTAATAGTTAAGTTAAAGCACTCTTTCAATACTTAAATAATCCTCAGAGCACACCAGGAAATATAACCAAACATTATGAAAACTTTCCTTGATCAAACACCTAAGTCCAGACCAGTGGCATTTTTTGGAAAGGAAAAACCTGCAGCTTGACAGGACAACTTTCATGGCTACATTGTCCTACCAGCACACAAGCTGGGCAGATGCCTACGGCAGCAAAACTGGAACTGTGCCACTTCTAAAACTGATTAGAAACAGACAACTTCCAACTGATGACCAGAAATTGAGCATTTACCTGGGCAAGCAGCAGCATAAGCTTGATCAGTATGGCTTACATTACAAAATGACCTGCAAAGTCTACCATATAAGCTCTGTGTGCAAAATGTCTAACTCTGTAATGGAGAGGAAAGTACCAGGCAAATACTTGTCATTGCTCCAGGGAGAAAGATTTTGTAGAATCACAGAATCAATAATGTTGGAAAATACCTCAGAGATCATCAAGTCCGACCTATGACCTAATACCTAACACCTCCTGACAACTAAACCATGGCTCCAAGTGCCACATCCAATCCTTTTTTGAACACCTCCAGGGATGGCAACTCCACCACCTCCCTGGGCAGCACATGTCACTGGACAATTACTCTTTCTTGGAAGTACTTTCTCCTCACCTCCAGCCTAAACCTCCCCTGGCACAGCTTGAGACTGTGTCCTCTTGTTCTGGTGCTGGTTCACAGAATCACAGAGTCACCAAGGTTGGAAGAGACCTCAAAGATCATCAAGTCCAACCTGTCCACAGACCTCATGACTAAACCATTGCACCGTGCCACGTCCAGTCACCTGAGTTTGTCTCAAAAGAGCGAAAAATTATGTATTGGAGGGGCCACGACAGGAACAGCAGTTAGCATCAGGCAAGCTGTAGAGCTTCCATTCATAGGCCACTAGAAAGATGTCCCTTTATACAGAGTTACAATCCTTCAGGAATACCTGATTTAAATAAATTAAGACTTATGCAATCAAACCTATAGACCCTGTGTCAAGAAGGCTTTGTAAAACTGTTAAATGGCTGCACCGAGTGCTCAAATAACAGCCTGCTAACATTGTCTGCATCTAGACACAGAGCAGCGGCAGGCTGCCGGAATCCAGTGCAAGAAAGAGGAAAGCTGGAAGATGCTGCTCCAGCGTTTAAAAATCCCATGCAGTAGGATTTGGTGTGCAGCCGGTTTTTAGCACGCAGCTAAACAACTGCTAATCTGCTGTGCAGCACGAAAACCTTCGCAAAAAAAAAAGTTAATTATGGATGAACGTGGAAGCACACCCATTAAGCCTCACTTGGAGCATGCTGAGTAAAAATTTCAGAGAAAATAACTGGTTGAGATGAGCTCGAGTCAGGCAAAAGAAGCTTCACCAGCTTCAGCTGACACTAAGGTAGGGGAGGGGCAACATCCTCAAAACGTCTTCTTGCTGGTGATCATGCACCACTGAAGATAAGCACAAGTACTGCGGTTCGAGCTTTTTGAGCAAGAACGTGTAGAAATTAAACAGTTAAATGGAGCTGAAGATCTCCATGCTGTGCTAAGTTTCTGCTCTCAGCTGATTTACTCTCATTTTCACTGCTGGAAAGCCCATTGAATAACATGGCCTGTACATCTGATCAAGAACATTCCATTTTTTCCAATATGTTGTTCCTGATGTTCCCACAATAGATCATTCAGGGCTCTAAGGGACTGTGTCAATTGAATTGAATGATGTGGTGGCCTGCTGGTACGTAAATGCAGAGGCAAAGCTGAAGGGTTTATTTTCAAACAGGAGACATTGATCCTGAGCCAGTGTTCCATTACCCTGACTTTATTTCTATTAGAGACAGTGATTACATCTGCATCAATCGCTTGAGCTGATGGATATTGGTGCACTAACAGTGACACAGTTTTTCACTATTCTGCTGCTGACCTGCATACTGATGGCTTACAAGAAGAAAAAAAGTAGTATTTGTTCTCTGCCTGGATTAATGCTACCTGTCAATGAAAAACTACTGACATTTGGGCAGACTTTCATAAACAGTTGGGTTTCAGCTTTCTAGGGTTTGGGGGTTTTTTGTGTATTCTGGAAATCTTATTGTGGAGTGGTGACTAGTAGCCATGTAGCCTGGCATGGACTCTATTTGTTATGATTAAAATACTTGTATTGCTACCTGATGGAAATAAACCACCATATGCATTTCTTACAAGCATCTGTGGAAAGATACTTCTGCACTCCCAATACAGCATCTGCATCTTGACTGAGGATGTTTTTCACACAGATGTGTGGACTCCTCTTCCATCTCCTGTACTGTCACTCTTTTGCAGATTCTGTTTGCTGTCCTTCCTTTCCCAAGCTGGTGATCCATCTTCTAGCTTTCATCTCTTGATCTGACATATGATCTTGATCCTGTGGTCACACATTTGCCCTGTTTTTCACCTCTTCACCACCCACTGCCTATACATAATCTGCACTCCTGAATTCATCTCTCCAACTGTTTTCAAGAGCACTGACTTTATCTGTACTTCCTTTAGTAATTTCTTTTTCTATGTTGTTCTTTCACTACTTTGCCCTTACAATATGAGTTGCCAACATTTTGCACAAATAAACTCTGGTGTTTAAAAAAAAAATTTTCAATTAATCTTCAGCAACAGTAATTTCTATTCCCACTAAACCCTGTTCATCTTTTGTGTCCTTGTTTGTTTAGCTTTGTGCCCTGAGTCACGTCCTGAAGTGCCTGCAGGAGAAAGGCCTTTGTCTGACTCACTTCAGTGTATTTACCACAGTGGGTTCCCTCATTCTTGATTAGAAAGGTTTTTTTAATGCTGCCATAACAACATCAGATTGAGGTGATTTGCAGTTATACCTACACAGAATAACAAAGCACAGCAGAGGCTGGAGTTAGCAGTATATGAACAAGTGCAGAAACTGAGACAAAAAAGCACGCCTGCCAGAACCAGCCAGCATCTTCTCCTGGCACCCTCTGGCACCATGCTGACATCTACAAGTTGTGTTAGCATAAGGCTGGGCACCTCGTTCCTGAAGTCCATTCCATACTGCACATCTACAGATTTTCCATAACCAAAAGAAAACAAAAAAAGACTTGAAACCTTCTGTGGTGTGCCTGGTGAGGGACTCAAGCAGCCCTTGCCTAGGAGATCTGAGAGCACTCTGCTATACAGCAACGGATTTTTCTAGAGTCTAAGTTTCAAAACATTTGTTAGAAGCCACCACTGCCTCATGGTTTGGGACTGGGTCTTTTGAGCAAAATGCTAGGGGTTCATGCTCATTCAAGTTGCCATCATTATTCAGGTAATTATACTAATCTCCTGCAAGTCTTTGGTGCATGGTCAGTCCTTCCCAGTAAACAATCAAAGACAAACTAAACCCAAATACCCTTACTTTGGTCTGGACATAGCCACACAAACATGTACTTTCAACACAGAACCCGCTCACTCATTTGCTTTGCCCTTGGTGAATTAACCTGAATGCTCTCAGCATTTTTAGCACCTTCAAAGTATCAAGTGCAAGCCTAATTTTCAGCACACAAGTTGACAGAACTACCCTATAATTAATATTAGCCACATAAATGGAGCAAGAGAAGAACTTCCTGTAGTGGAAGACCCAGGAGAAGGGATGATCTCTCTGCATATGAGGCATCTTCCTCAACTCCAACATTATATCAGAAAACATTTTGGATTATCCGGCACAGCACAGTTTCTGCAGCGTTGGGGATATAAACATGTGATTTGATCATGGGGGAAAAAGAGAGACAGTAATGAGGTTCACTGAGCAGGTGAAGAGATCTATTCTAAATGCAAATAAACCCATCTTATTTCCTCACTGTTAAGTGCAGTCTTGTATGCTTTTCCCATGGAAAAGAAGCCTTAGAATTATGTTCTCGGGCAGCATCTAGTTTGGTGATAACAAATAATTTTTCAAAAATTCCTTTGTGAGTGCATGAAAGCTGCCATTTTTTTTTCCTGAGGCAGATGTTTTGTTAATACTAACAGCTCTGAGTTCACTGTTTCTGAAGAATAAAGACAAAACTTAAAACCCCTGTGAGAAAATACCATAAAGGGATTCAAAAAAATATAAAAAAATAATAAACCCCCAAAACACTGAAGTAACTTCATAGGACATGGATCCTTCAGGAAAATAGAATCACAGTATCACCAAGGTTGGAAGAGACATCAAAGATCATCAAGTCCAACCCGTCACCACAGACCTCATGACTACTAAACCATGACACCAAGTGCCACGTCCAATCCCCTCTTGAACACCTCCAGGGACAGTGACTCCACCACCTCCCTGGGCAGCCCATTCCAATGGCTAATGACTCTCTCTGTGAAGAACTTCCTCCTCACCTCCAGCCTAAACTTTGCCTGGCACAGCTTGAGACTATATCCTCTTGTTCTGGTGCTGGTTGCCTGGGAGAAGAGACCAACCCCCTCCCGGCTACAACCACCCTTCAGGTAGTTGTAGAGAGCAATAAGGTCTCCCCTGAGCCTCCTCTTCTCCAGACTATAAATAGTTAACAAGGAATTTATCATCTCCGGCTTTAGTGATGTTGTTCTTGATTAACCACATCAGAACTTGCTACTTACTGAAAGAGAGACCAAATTTCTTTCTTTCTTTATTAAACTGGGATGAAGAAAAAGCAAAAAGTGCCCGTTGGATAGGGAAAACAATTCATTATATTAGGAATGCAAAATTTTGTTGTGTGTGGGTTTTTGTTCATTTGTTTGAAACAAAACCAACTTGGCTATTTCTGACTACTTGGGACAAGGGTGACATTACTCATAAACTGTGGACAGATGATAAACAGGTAGATTGGTACTTAGGAATGTTCATAGTAGAAATACATTGTGCTTAGATGTGTAGCAACTCAGATAGTAAACACTGAGAATCTAAGCTGCAGTTGGACAGCAGAATTCGGTATTGAAAATATGTGCTAACATTCATTATATTTAGTGTTCAAAGTTCTCTACAGCCATGAAACATATCCTAAAGCCAGGAATAAATTAAATGTAAACTGACAAGTTCTTTCTAGCCCCAAGATGTTCACCTAAAAGATTTAAAGACATGTAACTCATGATTGACTGCAGCATTATGCATGAATAGAGAGAAAGCTTAAGAAAGTTTACTCTCAGATTAAAAATCTCAACTCTCTTCTTTTACTCAAATATTTTCACATCCAGCCCTGTTGACTAAAGCAGAGTGAAATTAGCCTCTAGGAATCTGCAGATAAATAACCATTAGGAGTTCAGGACCTTAAACTAAAAGAAAAAAAAAAAAAAAAAAACAAAACACAAACAACCCAATGTACCAAACAAACATCTTTGACTAACCTAAAAATATACAGATAATATGTTTCTGTAGCAGGTCTTCTGGATGTAAAAAAAAGAGTAACATGTGAATCTACCTTAGAGATGTGCACTCCCACACCCCTCCACTACCCCTGCCTTTTTACATTGCTAATCTGCAAAATAAGACATCCTTTCTTCATAATACTCCATCAAGACCACCTACAACACCACTTTCTTGTATTCCCAAATAAAACCAAATGCAACAATGGTATTAGTAAGTGCATGCTGCAGCTGTGAGTCTTTAAAAGCTGCCTTACAATTGGAACACAGTTTTGTTCAAAAATAATCAAATTGGAGCGTCTGAGCTTACATGACAGTAATTCAGTTACCAACACAAACAAGACCAAGTGAAAAGGGCAATATGAAACCATCTTTATCTATGCTTAAAAAAAAAAAAACTAATTAGGAGGAAGAAATGATTAAATCAGAGCATCCCTCAGAGAAGAGAGATGTACTAATTAAAATGAACATAACGCTTAGAAATTAATTTTCGCAAAAGGACAGCTGAAGTTGATCAGAAACCAACCACACTTACTCAAGATTTAACTTTGGGGGGGAGGACTTTGAAATGGGGTAGCTACCTTTACCAGAAGCACCTAAATCACTTGGAAGCGTATTGGAATTGACTTCTAGCAAAGAACAGGATGTGAAGTACTTGTCTTTCCTGGGTATTTCCCATGGCCAAGTTGGCACATCTCTTAAAATCCATGAAGTATGGAACAAACACTGTCTGACAAACATTATTTTTGGCATTCAAAGAGTCAAAGCTCTTCTTATCTGTTAAATTTAAATCAACTATTGCAGTAAGAGTTTAATATCTATGATCTCAGCCCTCCTAAGGAGACTGGGCACTGCCGCTCGTGAACAGAACTGATTGCAGCCACAGACTGCACAAAATGATTCATTTGTCTTAGCTGCGACACAGCATTCTCAATGTACTTGCTCTGTTTTCTATTTATGACCTAAAATAACCAAAATGTGAGACCAAAGTAAAATCCTCTGTCCTTCTTTCACTGCACTATATACTTATCTGCAACACAGATGTGTTCAATTAAGAAGTAAGAATCCAAGCAGCGTCTCAGAGGCACTGTACTCATCATGGCAGCTGGGCAAGCCTGTATGTGCTGAGACAGCTCTGGAAGTGGCAGTGCAGAGGCAGGTCAATAAAAGGCGTAGGTTGCGAGGTCAGAGTACTGCTTTAGTTCTAATGAAATAAAACACTTGGCATTCTTGGGCCACTGTTCTGTCACTGTTGGGTCTCTCATGGCTGTCATTGCCTCTGCCACACACAAGCTAGAAGTCAGTAAGATAATAACCAGAGAATGAGAGAGACAGTGAAGTGTCTTGCACAGCCCATGCCTCAGATTCCGCTGTGGGACTTGGATGGTCAACTGCAAAAGAAGCTGAGATGCAGACATGAGACTCCTACTGGGACACAGGTAGCTCTGACAAAAACATGCAACAAGATTTGGATTGTTTTCCAATCCCCCCAGTGTCTCTTTCTTTAATTGATATAATTTTCTGTTTCTGCAACAGTCTCTTAATCTCTACATCCCATTCTGTACCACATCTCAAAAAGTCTGACTGTGTGATCTGTCATGAGCAAAAACTATGGTGCCTATGCCTTAGTGCTATGTATTTTGGCCAAGTATGTCTCTGTATTAGCTATACTAGAATTTCCATAAGAAATAGTATTGATTTTTCCCTTCAAGTATATACACTTAATGAAAAACTCATTCATGCCTCCAATAGTTGTCTAGATATTGTTGGTCCCCTTTCATGCCTTAAGCATCTGCTTATTTTTGTTTCTCTAAATGAAGCTGTATCAAGAGCCTTTTGGAAGAATATTACAAATATTCTTAATGATATGCCTACAGCACACAGAAAAGACATGCAATACAGTCATCATCCTTGACCAGATTTTCCACACTCTGCAATGTAGATACTTTTTGTGTGTGTACCCAATCATCAAGAGCAGCCTTTTCTTTCAGAAAATGCCCTGAAAAAAAAATAAAACCAAACTTATTTCCTTGTCTGTTGAAAATGGACTGTTTTACCTAACTCAAATTATCTAAAGGGCAGCTTTGAATGAATGCCAAGCTCTGATACTTTGTCAGCATTTAAGTCTAGAGGCATATTTACACTACTGTGAAGGAAAAATTCCCAGAGATCCAATGAACTGCCATAACACAGCCCCAGACAGCTTCTACACATAGCAAAGTCACCTGTATCTGTAGAAGCAATTGCACTGTTGCTCTTAGTAGATTGAAGCAGCATAACAAATGTTGTTCTTGCAAATTTGGCAGTGTTCAGAGCCTGACTAGTAAAAGGAACATGAACACACCTGTAGACAGACACACAAGAAGTTTCAAAAAATAAAGTGTTTTAAAAGCACACTATTTTGGCTTTTTTTTCGTACAGCATATGGGATACAAAAACCCAGCCTTTTGTAGATAAAGTACCTGGTTTGTGAAGGAAATATCCTTCAAAGTGGCATGCAAATGTTTAAGGACTGCCCACAGACACACACAATACCATAAAAATTTAAAACTGTTGGCTTTGTACACTAGGAGCAGGAGTCTGCTGAAGAAACCCTTACCAAGTGGGCTGAAAGTCACAAAGGATCTAATTAAGATAAAAAGTTCAAGCCCAGGACATTTCCTCTTCTTTCTGACTGCTCAGGCCAACATCAGACATCTGTTGCCACTAATTTTTTAATTAATCTCCTTTGAAGCAAACTATTCAAAACCTGAAGATACTTCATCTGTCCAATAAAGATCCTCCCCTTCCATTAGGTGCTATTTGGAATTAAACACAGTCTTCTCTACCGGTGCAGTTGGAAACATGATCACAGCTTTGTGTAGTAAGAACAGTTTTGCTTAGTCAAGTTCAAACATCAGCAGAGATGGAAATACACCATGTCTTATAACTGCAGGCTACCATTACATTGGCAGCTGCCCTGAAATGCTCTTCAAATTGTCCCACAAATGACCTCTATTCTATCTTTTGCAGAATTACAATACAATACAATTAAGCAATCACATTAACTATTTCTGTTAGTGCAGACTGAAACAAATTAGACAGGATGGCTTTTCAAAAAAAACAAACCAAACCAAAACACCACCACATTAGGTTATCTTTACCTTACCTTAAATGCTGGAATTACAGATTCTACACTTGAAAAAATCTGCTCATGGATTTCCACTTATAAGAGCATTAGTTGAAAATAAAGAGGTGATAAAGAGGATGGAGTCCATGACTTCTCCAGATGACATTACACTTTAATAAGCACTGCACAAATTGCTCACAACATTTTGAAAAATTTTCAGTATTTCTCAGACTCCAAAAGAGCTCTCATCATCTTTCTTCTCTTACAATATTTATAAAGCTGTGATGCCTTTACTTTGCAAAATTGCTGTTTTACTTTCTTGAGTAATGCTACTCAAAACTTCACAATGCCATTTCTCTCATAGAAATCTGAAAGCCTATTTTCTTCCACTCCATGACTTCGACATTCTAACATAAGTCTACATGAAGGATTTGTGCATGCTCAAGGTATTATGTACCTAAAGGGGTGGAAAGCATACAGTGTGAACACTACCATGCCCAAATGTTTCAGATAGACCAATCTAATGAAATGACAGCAAGGAAACCGGCTTCAGTCTTTACACCAATGCACTTAACATCTTCAAACAGCATCCTTTTGCTCCCATAACTTATGAGCCTCCAGAGCCTTCTCAAGCAAGTTTGCCCCAGTATCTTCAACCCAGAAAGACCAGTAGTTAGAGAATTACATTAGGAAGTTCTTGTGTACCCCACCTTGCTTTTAGAAAACAAAGAAGTGCTTGTGAAAGTACACATAGATATGGATCAATCCAGAAGATTATTTAAACACATTCTATTGCCATCGACTTCAATTGCTTAAGTGATTTGTTGGAGCAGATCCAATACAACAGTTCCCTGCAAGAGCGAGGCCATACAGAAGAGTCAGCAGTATCCTTCTCCACCTCGTTGGGGTCTACTTGGAAGTTTGCTAAAACAAACTCCCTCTGTCTTTGAGTGCCATCTACAGACCTAAGATAGTACATAAATACAGTTTGCTAAAAACTTAAAAGAGATTGTGATTTAGGGAAAAAAAAGGAAAAATAAAAAGACGACATCTGCTACACCCACAAGACATTTGTTGCATATACTAAAAAACCCTACAGATACAAACTTGGTTATCAGTCATCTACTGCTGAAAGAACAAACACTCATTTGTGCTCTGGCACACTAACTGAGCATGGCTGTTGGTGGACTGGGTCAGAATGAAAAAAGTAAGGTAATCTCATCTGCTCATAACTCTAGCCATGGAAAAGAGAGAAGAAAATGCTTAAGAAAAAAAGCATGAGAAATTAAAAGAAATGACAGAAGGACTGCAGTTACATAGTCAGCCCTGGTGAGGAGGCACCTTGAGTACTGTATTCAATTTTTGGGGCCCTTACTACATGAAAGACAGAGATGCTGGAGCAAGTCCAGACAAGAGCCACAAAGCTGGCAAAAGGTCTGGAAATCAGGTCATACGAGGAGCAGCTGAGGGAACTGGAGTTGTTTAGTCTGAAGAAAAGGAGGCTAACTTACTGTTCTCTACAACTACCTGAAAGGAGGTTAAAGCCATGTGGGAGGTTGTTCTCTCCCTTCTCATCTTATCATTTGTTACTAGTGAGAGGAACTGGCCTCAAGTTGAACCAGGGGAGGTTCACATTAGATATTAGAAGAAATTTCTTCAGTGAAAGGGTTATTAAATACTAGATCAGGCTCCCTGGGGAGATAGTTGAATAATCATCCCTGGAAGTGTTTAAAAGATGCAGAGATGTGGTGCTGACAGACATGGTCTAGCATCAGACTTGGCAGGATTAGATAATGGTTGGACTCAATGATCTTAAAGGTCTCTTCCAACCAAAATGATTCTATGATTGCATGCATTTAAAGAAAACAATTGCAGAATTATGACTGCACATTAAAAAGAGGCGACAAGTAACAGCACATGGTCTGGATATTTGCTCTCTGAACCACGTATTTGTATTTTTGTTTAGGAAGCCAAGACTTCAGTACTTGGGGAAAAAAGCATACTATGAACAATACACAGTTACTTTCCCCCTTTCTATTAAAAAGAACCCCAAAACAAACCCAAAACACCAAACCATACACACTAAGGCAATAGTGACTCCACACTTCACCTAGACAATACAGTTTTTACAAGGTGTTTAGTCAAAAGGTCTATTTGTTAGTATTTACATGCTGTGAATTGATGTGTTAGATCATAACAACTAAAGGAAATGAACATGGATTTGCACATCAGACAATAACAGCTCCAGAAGGAGCTGCTAAAGACTGTTGAGTAAAAGAACACTTAATGTAACGATTCAGCGGGCCGCAGAAACCCATACCTAACAAATAATGCAATTACTAATACTAAATTGTACCAAACTATCAGTCCACTTTTATGACAAATAAAGAGATAAATCATTGAGTGTCCTTACCAGAACTACTCTCTGAAACCCCACAAAATTGTGATGTGGCAGCAGTACAGCCCTTGGTATTACACCACCTGTAACACAAACCATATTATGATAGTTTCTATCAATATTTTAAAGGATAAAAAAAAATTTAAAAAAAATATATAATAAGCTCTTTTTCTACCAGTCTTTTTATTGAAAGCATTAAAACAATGGTTAGGGTCCTGCTGATTACAATATATGCTTAGGTAAGAAAATAAACAAGTGAAAAATTAGATACCATTTAAAATCATATACGTGGATTTTCTTTTCTAAAAATTACAGGCACAGTTTGAACCCCAGCCCTCTTCTCATTCTTTTAGTTGCAAAATAAAACCCAACCACAGAACAGAGCAGTAGCTTTAAGGAATTTCTGCTCATTTTAGCTGCCTGTACTGACAAAGGGCAACTTTATGAGAAGTGAAATTGGAGTTTACAAACGGCTAAGTATTGCTGCGGCAGCTTATTTTAGTGCTAGCTAAAGTAAACAAGTAAAATGTTTCACTAGCTAGATTAAAAACAGGAAGCACAAGGCCACGATCAAACCATCCAGTATGTTCAAAATGGACCACTTTGGATCTATATTCAACACCAACAAATTGAAAAGAACATGTTATAGGAAAGAATTCTTATCACCACCTCACAGAGTTAACTTTCACAACCAATTTAAGATCTTAAAAAACTCTCCGTGAGTTAAGTACATGATGCACCTGTGAGCAGAACATTTCCTGATCCTGTACCCATATAACATAATGATTCCTACCACCAATAGTCATTACAGATTAAATAATTAGGGAGTGATTCTATATAAACTAAGGGATTAAGGAGAAAGGTTTAAAGGCAGAAGGACAGGAACACTGTTCACTGCAAGGAAAGAATCCACATATCAAAACAATGCTGTTGGAAGCAGGACATACTTTAAACAGATAACCCTGCCCCAAATAGAAAAAGATCAGGAAAATAGCCAACTCTTTTCTAAATATTAAACTCCAGCCATAAAGACTCAGAAAATACATTATGAATAATACTGAAATTTCTCAAACATGTCCCTAAAAAAAGAGGACTAAAATCAAGGAAGGCATCATATGCCTTGCAGAGCATGTAGAACTTAAGACTTTCCATCATTTTAAAAATAATCATTGACCTCTAAGAAATGCTATTTAGTCTGTTACTAAGCTGAGTAAGACTTGCAAATGCTTGGCTTTTTTTCTTGTTTTGATTGAGGAATTACAGGATTTTTTTTGCTCAGCAAACTTTTTCCATGTGTAAATACCCAAGAGGTTCAAATAAAACTCTCCTCCCTCCTTCCTGCACAGCCCCCAACAGCTAAGTGAATATTAGCGTCCAAAACTATGGGAAGAGCCCTGGGCAAGAGAAGGGAAAACACCATGAACACAGATGGTACTACCCTCCTCCACGTACAGGGAAACGACAATATTCAACTAATAAGCATTTACATATTAACAATTTTTCCTATTCAGAATGAGGAGATCTAAACACTATGACCCAGATATGTGAGAAGTAAATGCTACAAAGCATCACCTGGAGATCACCAGCTCTCCCACAGTAAAAGTCAGTTTATTCATTACTGTATTTCTACAAAAACCACTCCAACACTACCACCCTGGCCTTGAAAAGCATTCTGGTTCTCCTCTCTAATAACACTTACCGACAGTAGCTCACAAGATAAGTGAAAACGTCCTGACCCTGTATTAATGCAATTTTAATTCTCTGGTAAGCTATCATGTACTGTCTCAATCATTTCTGCAAACAAAACTGTGTATTAGCAACTGCATTGCTAAATTTTCTTTAAAAATAATGAGAAGCAAAGTTTAAAACACTTAAAAAATTAACTCCATGATTAAGGCTAGTGAAGAGGTCATTAAAAGGGGCTGCTGATCCTGCAATAAATGTCAATACTTCCATGATTTGAACTTTGCACTTTTTATGTTTAAATTAAGCATTTTTTTCATTAATTTAGAGTAAACTCTGCTTCAAGTACATAACTGATATTACCCTCAAATGATGTCAAGCAGAGGAAACCAGGAGGCCTTACAGGAGAGCAGCGTACCACCACCCCCTCAACAGAAATTGGTCGAACAGAAATTCCTTTCCTCTCCACAACTCCCCATAGAGCATATGCACGAACAGAACACACACAGCACGCCAAGATATTCATCATTGCATTAGCCTCCCTACACCAACAACAGGAAAGCTGTTTACAGGGGACTAATTTGCCATGGGATGAAGAACACAAAGATGCCCACAGCAAGAATTCCTGGCCCAACCTAAACAGGTCTTTTAAGCATGACTAAGCAACAAAGGTAATTTTTCAGGTGGAACCTAAAAGTCAGCAACTTCTGCAGTCACTTGCCTAACACAATGTGACCATTAGGGATTCCCCTAAAATATATTTATCCTGGAAACACTTTTAAACTTTTTCAAATTAATAAATAGCAAAAGTCTTTGCCTGTGGGGCAAAGACTTACACATTACAAAATTTGTATCACACCGGATAAAAATTTCAATTTAATTTTATTCCCACCACAGGATGCAATGAGATGAAGCCCATCACAGGGTGCTCACCTGCAATCACAGGGCAGAACCTCCCTTACTATATCTACCCTTCAAATTTTCCCTCTGTGAATTGCTTCATAGTTACATACTCAGTCTGTTATTTTTCTTTCTTATAAGTGATCTATATGTGCTTCAGAGAAAACCTGAAAAGAATTAAACTGCACATCTACAGTCTCATTAAAATAAGAGCTGAGCAGAAGGGGAAGGGCTGAAGAGACTTAGCAGCCGCAGAAGAGGACAAGAACAGAATACACTGCAAAAATATGGATGACTTTGAAAGCCCAACATTTTATGTGACATTAACTGGCAAACTAACTACTGTATCTGTTACTAAAATGCTCACACTCCACAAGAATTTGTGCATCATGAGCATGAAATCTTCCCCTTTGCAGCTTAAAATATCTTACACATTTGAAAACCATATACAACAGTACACATTGCTTCCCCATTTCAAAATTAAGTAGAGAGCAGGAATTTTATCACACTGCCACCCATAGGAGTGATGGTTCCACATGTAAACACATTGCACTTGCTTGGGCACAAGACAGCAGTAGAAATGTTAAATTTTCAAAGATTCTGTGAAAATGCCACTCTCTTTCTTGAAGTAGTTGATTGATATTAGTGCAGTTGGAGGATGGGGTACCAAGAAAGCCACCATGGATTAACTTGCCATCAGGGCATGCTCCTTGACCAGCAGAATCACTTACCCATTTCTTTGGTGTGTTGTGTGTTGGTTTTTTTTACCCCCTCACAACCTTTTTCATTTTGCCAGCTGAACTAAATCCTTCTCTAAATTAGAGGAATATAGCTATCCAAACTCAACCGGATTAATCTCTTAACATTATAGCTTTTTTACAACCTTCCCAAGCTTTTGGGCAGCAACTTCCATCACAGATTCTTCTCTCCCATGACATGTAACTGAAATCTTAACTGCTGTTAGATTGGGACTTAAGGCACTGAAATTTAAATAAAGAAAAATATGAAAACAAAAATTGATTTTCACAAATAAGTAACATTTCTGCTTTGAATGACTGCCTGGGGTTTTTCCCTTGTTTTGGTAATAAATCATGTATAGCTGGGGAAAAAAGACAAAGCAGTAAATTATGTGCTCATAAAAAGTACTGATGTACATTTTATAAATTGAACGTGGCCCATCAGGGAGAAAGAAATGACCTACTTTTAGGAAGCATTGTTTACTGCTGTCTTCCCCACTAGACCACTTGTTAATAGTATTTGATGTTGTTTTCTTTCCATATGACTACAGCAAAGACTGCTGCTAAGGTGATGGAATATGTGCATACAGAAAAAGAATTCAGGAGAGACTGACATTAAATAAAAATGCAAGTCTCTCTCTTGAACTTAAAGCAATGCATACATTTGGATCTTGAAAGTGCTCAAGGCATGAATAAGACCTTATTTTTAGCCTGTCCTATGAACGCAGCACAATTTCTGGTCTGCTTCTCTCTCCATTTGCATAAACCTAAATGCTACCTCTAAGATACTTGATCTCCTCATTATGACTTATTCCCTCTCTCCTCACTATGACTTCTTACCTCTAATCCCTCTTTTTCAAAGGCCATTCAACCAGCCAACGTCACCAGCAGAAGAAACGAAATCCAAGAAAGGTGTTAACAAAATCAAGGGTTGGTCCATCTACAAAAACAGGATTTGTTTTTCCACTGGGACTCTGGGGACAGCACCACAGATCCCTTTTTTGCAATACCTGTGAGAAAATCACAACTAACAGAAACAGGGCTTAGAGAAAACCAAAGACTTGGACTGAAAAATTCACATCAGCCTCTTACAACTGCTCTACTAAATGTAAGCAAATCTGTTTTATTTTCAAGTAGGATTGCGCTCACTGCTAAATATTTTGTTGTAATTGAGAAGCACACACACGGCAAAACCAAACAGCATCAGAAGTTAAACCGACAATAAACTTTGCATGTGATAAATGATTGAAGATCACAATTCACTGAATGATATTTATGATTGCAAAGTAAACACATTAAAAGTGGTATTTCCTTTATAACAGCAGACAGCAATTTCAGGAGAAAACTGGAACAGTCGTTGCAGAGTAAGACTCAGAAACCACTAACAGCCCTAATCCCACCAAATGGGACTCTGAACGAGACTACTCTGATACTGAAAAACGTATGCAGGGAAGTTTGAGCATTACAAAAAGCTTAAAAGTCCTTGGGTTATAAACACACTCAAGTGAAAAAAAAAAAACACCACAAAACAACAAAAAAACGAAACACAAACCAAACCAAAAACAAACAAAAAAGCCCACAACCAACCACAAACCCAAAACAAACCAAAAGACAAACAGGAAGATTTTATCCCCTAAGTTTATAGCCCAGACAACTAATATTTTCCACATAGCTCCCCAGGCAGATGACAACCAGACAGGGATTAAAATGCTGCAGACAAGCAAAGCTTCAGCGGTATCGTATCTTCAAGCGCAAGTGTGCTGTTAGACATTATTTGTTAGCAAAGCAGTTTTTCCAGGTTCTGAAAATAAAACTATGAAGTTTAAGATCTTTATCTCTAAAACATTAATGTTCTGCTTTGACTACCTCAAGGCAACGTCCCAAGCCAACACACATCTTTCTTTCTCCCTCTTATCCACTGTCATTTGCATAATTCATCCTTTAACGATTTAAGAATTCACACATTACCAAATCAGAGGATATTTTCAGAGTACTTTGATGGTGCTCAAAAACTCTGACATTTGACCAACTGCTAAGAGCACATCATGGAAGAAGTAGTATGCACATCTACATGAACTGTGACTGGTGCATATGTTGAGCATACAGGGCTTTGCGCTTCATTGCGTTGTGCATTCTTCAGATGAGAAGAGAGAATCTTTCAAACACTAAGGGAAAATAGTGCAAAAAGTAAAGATCTGGAGCTAAGTGACTTGCATTTCCTATTGTCCCAACAGTCTTCATGCACTCACTGCTCTTGGACTGAGAGAAGGGAAGAGCCAAACTGCCAGGCAGTGACTCTGTCCTGTTGGAGCCTCAGCTGATTTTGAATAAATATCAAGTGGCACTTCCAGGATGGAGTACACACCTCAAACCAGACTTTAATTTGCTTGGGTATGTATGTAAAAAGAGTGGGAAATGTGATGCTAAATTTGACTGAAAACAGATTATATCAAAATTATTTCATGTCTAATTAAAGCCCGTATCGCTAAAACAGAGACTTGCCAATGTAGCTACAAACTTCATCTGGCAGCCACAGCAGTTCTTCAACCTGCAGCTAGAAAATAACTCAGTCAAGAAGGCATAATAATACTGTCTGAAGAGCCTGATTTCTGGAATTTAGGTAGATTTTTGCCTTATTTTAGCATTGTAGTAACAGTTTACCAGTGGGAAAGACAGGTTCTTGGATTTCAGAGTTGCCATTCAGTAGGTATATGCCATTACAACATAAGCAGCTCTAGCACGTTCTTAGCTGACTCAAGTTTAATTCTTGGCCTAGGTTTGCAGTGAAAATAAGCAGGTCACATTTTAAAAGCCCCAAGCCTTAGTTTACTAAATAAAAGCCCAAATGATTGTTAATGTTGTAAGAATAAGAGAAAAAAGAAGGTGCCTGACGAAGTCTTTAAAGTAGCTGTTGTAATCTGTTTATCATCTACTTGCAGAGACAAAAATCATCTTGGGACAGACGGATTCACAAGCTCAACCCAACAATTCAAACCAGGTTTACCAAACAATTCTTGTGGTTCTGCTCTATGGAAAAGATTATGACAAGGAAATAAGAGTTTATTTTTTCTGTGGTTTTGGAAGCACTGTGACTGTGCATTGCTTAATAATTTAGTTTATTAGAGACAACAACTGTCAAAATCTATACAAACTAATTTGTCGTGCAGCAATTTTACATTATTGGAATCTTGTTATAATCTGACTAATGCATGCTATCACTTTCTAACCATGCCTATAATTGGCTTCTTGGCTGCACAGACCTAAAGACAGTAATCCAAAATATCTTCCAATTACACTGAAATATATGCATGTTTGTGGAGAGTTACATTACTTAATTTTCAGACTCAACGGGCTTTTAATGATCCAAGATAAAAAATGTTTGCAGAAGGACACTCTGAATAGCAACAAAATAAAGTTGCATGTTTGTGCAGGAAAACACCACCTCGAGACCTGTAAATGCTGAAGAAGCACATATTGAGATACTAATGGAACATGAGACAAACTTGAGAAAAAAAGGTTAAAAAAATTCTTTCAGATGCAAGAATCTATTCCAAGTTTATACACCCAAATCAAAGAAACCAAATCCAGACGTTAAAAAAAGTCCTGTACCTCAAAACATATGTAGGTGTGACTCTTAATCATGAATTTGGTTTACTTTCACCAGATGCAACTGTCTGTTGTCCTTGCCTACAATCCTTCATGGGTAGCAGTTCAAAACACAACTTTGTACCAGAATCATTGTTTGATATTCCCAGAGCACTGTGTGTGACAAACACTGTCACTGCACAACCAGGATTAGCATACAGATAATTTTCAAGATGCTTCAAGTGGGGCCCCTCAGTTTAAGAAGGACATTGAGACACTTGAACATGTCCAGAGAAGGGCAACGAGGCTGGGGAGAGGCCTTGAGCACAAGCCCTATGAGAAGAGGCTGAGGGAGCTGGGATTGTTTAGCCTGGAGAAGAGGAGGCTCAGGGGAGACTTTATTGCTCTCTACAACTACCTGAGGGGTGGTTATAGCCAGGAGGGGGTTGGTCTCTTCTCCCAGGCAACCAGCACCAGAACAAGAGGATATAGTCTCAAGCTGTGCCAGGCAAAGTTTAGGCTGGAGGTGAGGAGAAAGTTCTTCACAGAGAGAGTCATTGGCCATCGGAATGGGCTGCCCAGGAAGGTGGCGGAGTTGCCATCCCTGGAGGTATTCAAGAGGGGACTGGATGTGGCACTTGGTGCCATGGTTTAGTCATGAGGTCTGTGGTGACGGGTTGGACTTCATGATCTTTGAGGTCTCTTCCAACCTGAGTGATTCTGTGAAGTGTTGTGGCCTGCTATATTAGCACTTTGATAAACACAGCTGAGCATTTTTGATAGAAAAGATTAGCAAGTAAATATTAGAAGGAATAGAATAGAATTAACCAGGTTGAAAAAGACCCAACACCACCTTATCAACTAAAACCATAGCACCAAGTGCCTCAAGTAGGACAAGCAGGAGTGCCCAGATGCAGATAGGCCTCTTAGCAAAGGAGAAAACATTGAAATCACCACTTGGAATGCAAGAGGATTTCTGTACATTTTTAATGTACTAGAGATTGTTTTAAACTACTACAGAATCCTGCCGTTTCTCTGTAAATCCTAGCAGATTAAATGTTCACCTTGCAATGGAATTTGAAGATGACAGTGAAATCAACAGGATTATGTTATATACAGGACTGCACACACAGATACAATAATCCCTGAGTCACATGGAACTGAAAATAAAAGCAACGACCGTCATGTAGGAAGCCAGACAAATATACCGGAACAAAAACTACAAAACAAATTGCTGAGAGTCACTTCCAGCACACTTCAAACTGACTGTGAAATGAGAGAAATCATGCTACAAAGTGTCCTGCGGAGTTTAAACCTGGGCCTTGTTATCTACCTTCATCTACAGCTCTCGTTGCCAGAGCAAGAGAGTGCTTTAGCGGTGTCAGATCTTCCTTAGAGCACTGTAAACTGGACAAACACTACCAGCTGCACTTTATCAATGGAGAATAACTGAACCTTAAACACTTCTTGAAATGGCCTGGTTCCCAAATGATGCCTGCCACACCAATCTCTCCAGCTCAGCTTGCTGTATCAGTTACACAAGTTGTTTTGGGTTGGTCCTCTGCCCAGAGCTGTACTGTGCACCAGAAAGTACATAAAAGCCAGAAAGGAATTAAGAAAAGAAAAAAAAAAAAAAAAAAGAAGAAAGCAAAATAAACCACCTTGAAATCTTTGGATACCTGCAAGAAAAGGGAAGAAAGAAGTCTGCTGCCAAGAGTCTGTCTATCCTTAACTGTTTCTTTCACAACTACGAAGAATGCTGAAACACACACAAGAGACACACCTTTGTGAAGACTGGCAGCAGAGATGAAAATTCAAAGAGCTCATCACATTTGGAAGGACACTGGTAGTTGCCAGGAGGGCTATGAAAGCTCAAAGCTTCTGCTACCATTGATAACTGTGAGCTTCAACAAGCCAGCAGCTGTACCACCTTACCCTCTAAAGTACATCGAATTAAAAGGCAGAAAAGCGCATCTGCCTGTTAGACATTTGGCACTAACAGGGTTTTTTCCCCATACTTGCAAGAATGCTGAGATGACCTTAAGGCAGAATGTACAGCATGTGGTTGAAGGTACTGGTGATGCTTCCACTAACAGGTGAGTTTCACAGATAACAACAGCCAGCAGGGTTTAATCCAGCAATAGCAAATGCTTTCTAGGACACAGCTTAAACCTCCTAGGACAGCTGGCTAAATGAGTAATGGCAATACAATTTTTTTTCCCCCCACAAGTTCAGTGCTCACAGGAAAGTTACTCACACAGTTACACACACAAGAAGGATGAGATGCAGACAATGCACAAAATTCCACGACCAGCTGTTATAGCCCAGGGTATCATAGTACTGCTCTATCAAGTTCTATGGAATGCATTTAAACATGTTTGGATATGTGACAAAACAGATCTAAAAATATCAAGCACATGCAAAGTATAATGCATCTTCCCACCTTATTAGAAGTTAATTTAGGAATTCATTAAAAGGAGAAGTATCACACCGGCTTTTTAATTTACAGAGGAGTTTAAGTGCGAGGGGGAAAGCAGGAGGCAAGGTGAATAACTGGAAGAGATAGAAACCTACGTGGAAATTTGTTCCCTCAGAATAAAACTAGAGCATAACATCTCTTTGGTAAAGTAACACGTGTGCTGTGAGAAGCAACATGCACTTGCTTGTGTTATGCTCCGATCCCAAAGGATCAAGCTTCTTTTTATTTTATTCTTAAGTTTGCCTGTAAGCTACCCAAAAACTGCCCTATGCTTTACACTATATACAGGAAAGCAATACATTACTGATGCTGATTTAGAACACACAAATTAAGGTGACATGTGGGTCATGCATCACTGGCTTTCCTCTTAGACCTTGCTTCAAGAGGAAGGTTTTTCTTAACACAGTTTAAGTGCCATTACTTTGAAACCATCACTCTCAGAAAATGGTTTTGAGGAACACAACCAACTCTGCTTTTAAGCTTTTGATTGCAAAGGCACATAAGCATGAATGTTACTGAAGCAAAAGTTTCAGAACTAAACATATATGCAAAGAAGGATACACAGCACAGATGAATATGCCTATAAATAAGCAGAAAAATAGACTTTAAATATCCACATCACTATTAATTAGTTATTAATATTAGATTTTCCTTCAAATTAGCCACCCACTAGCAAAATGTCAATTGCAAAACAAGAGACTATATTTATAGTACAACCTACTTTGAGTTTTGAGAGACATGTCAGCCACTGCTACATTACAATACCGCTATTGTGAGCCTACCCAGTTTAATACCTAACTTGAATTATAGGCAACTATATGCAGAGAAGTCATACTAGATTTTTGTAGTCTTTATTACATCATATGAGCTGGTGCAAATGTTTTTCCACAAAGAAGTCTACACAGAGAGTGAGGGGCAAAAAGTAATGGTAAGTAATTCATCTGCAGAAAGCTTGGTTGGACACCAGCACAGCCATCTCTTAAAAGGTCCTGCACAAAGTCACATTGCATCCAAACAAAGTCCCCAGTGAATGCCAGCTCACCAGGATGGAAGATGCACTTCATATGTGGCTACCTCCTGAAATGCAGAGGTTCCTCTATGAACTCTCTGGCTTTTCTTCTATCATGGAATAACCGAGCAGAGTATGGGATGCCTCTTCTCTGCAGCTTTTGCAAAGAATGTAATACAGGACTTCTCTGGCAAAACCAGACCATGTTGGAGATTTCAGAGAAGGCCAAGAGTCACTGCAGTGACATTTTAAAGAATATGGCCTATTCCACTGAGTTTTCTTCTGGTTTGTGTTTTGTGATTTGCTTTGAAAACAGTTCTCTTCCCTTTTTCTCTCCAGATGCCTGACACTATCTACAGAAAAAGCAGGGAGGGGGGAAACAAAACAAAACCCAAACAAACAAACAAAAACCAAAGCATCCTGCAGAGGTTCACTGAAAATGGAGAGCTGGCAGGAGAAACCCTGGCAATAAACACTAAATTGCCTCAAGCCTTCTGCTGAGAGAGAAGCAAGACTCATTGTTTCAGGTACATCTGCCATAGAGAGGAAACAGAAATAGAGAAAGAATTCCATAGAAACAGTTCTGTAAACAAACATAAGACTAATGAACATCTCCTCGACAAGAGGTGACCTGAGCTCACGGTTTGGGGTATAATAGTCTATTCTACATTTTTATAGCAGATTAATTCAGAATACTCAGAAATGTCTGAAAGGCAGACTTGAAGACAAACATAGTATTCATTGCTGCTCGTCATCCCTCTTGGCATAAAACCATACCACTTTCCATCAGCTCACAGAAGCCCACTCCTCCTAATAATGCCTTTTATAGAACAATCTTCTACAGCTAGTTCTTTTATTCTTGGAGAAAAAAAGACAAGATAAAATCATCCTTCTACCCATAAGATTTGCACAAAACCAGAGGCCCTGTGCCAGCCGTTTAATTTCTCATGTATTTATGCACACCAAAGTATTTGTACAAAGAAATCAATTGTAGCTGCAACTAATTTTGCACGTTGCCGATTCACCTTCAAATCAATGGGGAGTGAAGAGAAGTCTGATTTAGCAAGAGCGTCGTTTGTGAACAGGATTGTCTGTGTTTTTCCATTTCCTAAGTTTTCCTTTTATCTTAAAATTCACTTTGATACTATGCTATTAAAACTAGAGGAGTCAAAATCGAGAACAGGAAACAAGAGCTGCAAGAAGAAACAAAACACGAAGCCAGCTGGGATCCAAATCCACTTTCATCACATGGGATATTTTTATATCCATTGTACATTTTATTTTTTCTAATAACAGTCACATATGTAAGCAGGAAAGCTGCAAGGTACTTTAAAGGGAGTTAGGAAAGAAAGGATGAATGCAGTCCCATCCATCCCTTGCTGGGCTTTTCCTTTATATACACTGAAAATATTTAAACCTTAAGAAGATCATTTTGAAGTTTTCAGGATTAGTGTAGACTCGACCAGCTAAGTGAAAGTCTCCACTATCAGCAAATTCCATTCAAGCAATGTCTGAGGATCCACATGTCTTATAGCTATGAATAAAAACTGGAGCCCAGCTATCGATAAGCAAATTTGCCTCTGTATCTGCAACACTGCAATCTCACACCACCTGCTTTATATCAAAACAGCGTGAAGCCAAGACCTAGTTGCTATCTTTTGTTTTTTCTCCTATGCCAAAACAGTTTACTGCAACAGCTTATCTTAAAACATGAAAGCACCATCAGCAGAAGGAAAAGATTATTTTCATTTCAGAATCATTTTTTAGTTATGCTTATCCTAGGCAAAGCTGGCACTACAGAGGGAAGGCCATTTGACAAGATTTTTATGGCTTAATTAATCTTAATAGAAATAGGGATAGAATTTAGAGGTTTGGGTATGTTATGGAGATGAAGGTAAGTGGCTTCCGGGAAGGCCTGGCTTATACAAAGCACTCCAAGAATCCATAACAAAAACTTCTGCAAACCACAGAAAAAGAACAAGCCAGTAACAAACACTTCACCCTTACTGCTGGCAGATGACACCCATGTCTAAGTACAATGTCTTCAGGTGATTATTACATATCCTAGAGGTTCCCTGCCACTGCTGAGAGTTGCTTTCCAGCAGACAAACCACAGACTTCATGGTCAGTCTAGGTGCATCTCCCTGGGGTAACTGTATTCCCCCTCAAAGATGCCAGGGCAGATGCCTTCCCACTGACTTGAAATGAATTAATTCTAACTGAATATTCGATTATATAACCACAGAAACAAGAGATCCTTTGCCATCATATCCCTCGCCTGAATTGCAGTTAAGAAGAGAGTCAAATTTGATGACCCTGTGCAGTACAGCAAGAAAAGCAGAGCCGGTTATTCACTTACACAACCTCTGTGGATGATGATGAGGGCAAAAGGCAACTCAGGCTACAGAAGGCAGTCAGAGGCAGAAGGATGAGGCAGGACTGTTAAGTGATTGTGGACTTTTAACTTCAGCACCTAAATCTGCCGGAGCCTTACAAATGTTAATCAAATACAGTAAAAAAAATGTTATTTTCTACCTCAGGTGAAGCAAAGTTGTCTGTCTATTTGGAAGAGCAACATTCAGATGAGAAAGGGGTTCATTGAAGATATGCCACAACATGCAATTATTATTTTTTTTTAAACAAAATTGCCTCATTTTGTCTAGAAGAAAACTGAGACCACTTACAAGTAATTAAAGGTTTGTGGGGCTATGTACTTTAAATGTACTATACATTTATACATACTGTATTTTTATAGGTGCCAGAAAAAGACAATAGCAAATAGATTTTTTTTTTCCCTTTTATATTGAGAGGTAAATTATTTAAGCATTAACTACCCCTGACAATGCAATTAAAACCTGACCCAATTTCTAGACACAAATGAGCTGCGTTGTTCACAGCACCGTCATACATAACCAACTTCATCCCTATTTAACATGCCCATCAATTTCATTCGTAATACTGAAACCTGAAAAAAAACCCCAAACCCGAAAGCTACTACAAATCATTGCCTCAGAGGAAAATAAGCAGGTATGCTTGCAGGGGAGTGGGCGGCAACCCACACCGGTGTGCCTCAATGACTTGTAGAGAAGGAAAAGACAAACGAGTCTATGTGCAGAGTTTTCATCACCTCTCTGCACTGCAAAACAGACAGCAACTGAGTTATAAGGCTACAAGGCCAGGATTGTATAAAACCAAAAAAACCTCTGGTAGTCGTCATCTTTACTATCAGACTGTCAATCACCATGTGCCTTGATACAAACCCTTGCAAAGAAAACTCTGATGTGGTTATATACACTTGGATAAAGTAGAGCTGTTCAGAAACATCTACAAAAGACACAATGAAAAAAAAGCTACACATGCAACAGATCATGGGGATTTTACTCATTTCCCTTAAACTTTTTCTATTTCAGGCCCCTGTCTTTTTGTTCAAGGAACCTTCACAACAAATAAACCCAGAGACTATGAACATTCTTATTCCCACTGTTTGTCTGAATAACAGCAGCATCCAAAAGGCCCTTTTTCAAGATGGGGGCCCCATTGTGCTAACATTGCACAAAAATGTTAAGACTTCATTCCTGTGCTGAAGAGATTGTAATCTAACCAGGCACCATTGATAAACAACATAAAAGTAAAATGTCAACAACCATAAAAAAAAAAAAATCTCCTGTGGAGGACTTTTGTTGGTTTGTTTTAATATATTTTCCTTAGACCATCTGCTACTCTTTCTTACTGACAAGATCGTCCAGACTGTCTGCATCACTGGTGCTGATGATTCTGTCCTCCTAGCACAGCCCATTAAAAATAAATACCATTTGAAAAATCTTCTTCTGTAAGAGGCAAAAACCACTGAAGAGTCTTCAAAGATAATGGAAGTGCTGAGATGCAACATAGCTTTTCTAGTCATTCCTGAAAGTCCCTGTTTCTGACTTAGGATAAATACGTTGATTATTACCATCTTTATCTGAATTCAGTAACTTCTTCTCCAGTCAGTGAAATTAAACATTTGTAGTACTGGATGAGGATTAAATGCTAGCTCTTGGTTTCTGTGCAAACAAATCAGATAAAGAGCTACATAACAAGTCTATTCTGTGTTTGGAAAAGAACAATCTATATACACCCAGTCCTGAGAGAAGGTGGTTTCTCTTCTAGTCATACAGCAAAGAGCCTCCTACAGATTAGGTCCTTGCTCAGCCCCAGTGAACATGGCAGAAATAGGGGTACTGAGCTAGCTTGGAGACAAACAAGCAGGGAAGTATTTTGAGGGAAAAGGCTGAGAGAGGAAAGGAAAAACCATCGCAAGAACAGTCACTTTTTCTGTTCTTGGCTCTGGCTGTTGGGCTGAGTTAGAGAACGCCTTATTAAACAGCTGAAGCTCTAGAAATTTGCAGCCATTATCCTAGTGTGAGGCAAAGTGTTACACATGCACTTCTGCCTGTCTAGGATTTCTTCATTCAGCAAATATTTAGAAGATTTAAGATTCTCAAAACAAATTTTTCTAGATGTTACTAAAAAAACCCTAAATATCCATACAGCTCGCCTAGATTTGGTTAGAAGTGATAAATAGATGCATTTCCTACAGTGAAGTCTGCACTTCACAGATCCTGCAGTCACTTCTCTCTTAGTACAGGAGATAGGAAGCAAGAACACTTCTTCAAAATGTTCCATTTTGGAGGATTTTTTTTTGGCATTCACCTGTTAGTACAGACACTATTATCCCCCTCCTCCTTTCAGTCTCTTCCTGCTTTTCAACAGCACTGCTCTTTTCATTTAACACATCTATCATGAAATTCTTCTAGAAATACACAGCGAGTCAGGGAACACTTTACCTTTCCACAAATCCACTATACTTAAGGAACAGAAGTGTTTTCCCCACCCAGTTCTTCAACTAAGCTTCCTAATTATAGCACTCTTATCACAGGATTTGAACATAGGATAGCAGAGGCACTGTATAGAACACTGAATTTTAAAGTCCTGGCAGCCACAAAAATTGCTCTTCAGACACATTAGACTCATGCAGACAGTAACAAAACTCTAGCACAGTGTGCAGCAAGTTCCTTGAGTAAAAACCAGCCACAGCGTTATCTTCTAAGTAGTCCTTAGTGACATTCAGCTCCAATACACCATCCAAAGGAGGATTATGAACATCTCTCACTGGGCAGTCACATTTCACCCACTCAAATAGGGCCTCTGCTGACCTCTAGGCAATTTTCATGGGTGTAGCCAGGAGAGATACATGAGGCATCATTGATTGATTTATGCAAGTACTCTGACATGCGGTCTTTTTCCAGTGGAAGATTCCCAGGGAGGTAGCACTGCTCAAATAAAAAGAAGAAAGAAAGAAAACAACATGCTTCCAGGGTAAGAGAAAAGAAGTGTAGTTTTTCCTCTAACCCAGCCCTCCAAGCTCATTTCCCTATCCAGAGCATTGTGCCTGCAAGCCACCGTAAATTTTCCACCAGATGAGTTGTAAGTCACAACAACATGTGGAACAATTAATTTTGGTTTATGCATTTTCTTCAGAAGCAAGCACTGCAGTTCCTAACTTATGAGTCTTGCTTAGCTGAGATCTTCTTAAGTAGGTATTATGCAGCTGTAACTTGGCAGTTCTCATAACATTCTGCTCAAGCTTTGCCTTAGCTGATTTTTGTCCGTTCGTGACGCATCGTGCAGAAAAAAATCCCAGCTCAGTCTTGAGATAACAGAATCTTAGGAACCCTCCAACTGAGTAATTTTTCTATAAGCATGCTATGTATAGATGTCACGAGTTCTCTTTGGAAGGCTTTAGAATTTACATATGTAGAACTCCTTTTCAAAGCATAAATTTGAAGACATTTACATGGCAGACCAAAATGTTTTCCAGATCAGACAAAAAAATTAGTCTAAGACCTCAGGTGCTTCTGAATTTGCTGCATCATATTGCTTCCTCCCAGGTGACAGGTTTTGTCCCATGTTCCTCACAAAAGGATGTGATTTACTTCTACACACGTCACACTTGTTAATCTGGCAAAACAGAAAACGGCTGAAAGAGGGCTGATGATCTCTTCAGGTTACACAAGATTAAGCTTTCTTATCTTTCAGAGACAAAATCTGTTATTCCACAAACAAACCGTGCTTGTTAGGAAGACCACTGGGCTCTTCCCTTGAGCCCAGATTGTATTAACAAGCATCCAACTTAAACCTTGTGAGGCTACTTTGCCTCCTGTTACATTACTGAAAGATTATCCCAAAATCTTATTCCTGTGTTGAATGAGATCTGTTTTCCAATTACCAGCATGAATATACTCCTTGCCAAGATACACACATTTCTTCTTGTCCCAGTGCTGTCTTCAGTCTAACACAGAAAACAGTTATATTCACTAAAGTCTTTATCAACCCCTCATTAAAGTAAGCAATTATATCCCTTCACAGATTTCCCAACCAGCTTCATGGTGTTCTCTTGCAAGATGGACTCAGCTTTTCCTTCACCATTTCCATAGCTCTCTTCTGCACCTCCTCCACTTTACACTTGTCTTTCTTGAACATGGTCTACCAGAGTAGCTCAGCATTACACACAGGGATTCAGTGATGTTGTTTTATACATGAGCAGCATTAACACTTCCCTGCTCCTACTCCATGGACCTTTTCACCTCACAGATTTTATGACTACATTCTTCAGAGCTGCAGGGTAATAGAGAAAAGATATTCTTCGATTTTACTGGTTAATATACTCGAGTCTTTCTGTTCCTCCATCATCTTCAAGAGATAAGCACTCAGGTTAGGGCAAAACTCACAAGTCCACAACCATGCATCTTGTGCTGTAAAATTTCAGTCCACTTCTTCCATTGAAGTCCTAAAGGTCACCCAGCTCTCCCTGTGGATACTCTACTTCTCTCTACAGACAGCACATCTCCCAGTTTTGTGTCATTGGCAAATTTTATTGCACACTCCTATTTTTGGTGCCAAAGTTCACTATGGAATACATGAAAGTCAGCCCGAGACCAGTTCTTAACACAACTTCCTTTAAGCACAACACATCCCTTGTGAGCACAGAATGTGACCTTTCTAACATGCTCCTTATTGACCCTCACAATTCTTCTACAACATTTCATCAGTATTTTAATGAATAATTTCCAACACATAACTGGAGCAAAGCATCATACTACAGTCTAGACAGATTAGCCCTATCATATTCTTTTGCCCAAACCCCAAAAATGACAAACTTTCATAAAGACAACACAGGTACCACTAAAGGGTGTCCATGAAGCCCATAATGCTTAAGTTTTGTCTACTGTGATTATGGAGATATATACACACACACTGCAGAGCAGCAACACTTCTTCAGTTCCCTAACACCAAGTCAGAGCTCCCATGACCTCCACACACTGGAACATTAGGACTGAGATATTTCAGAGGATCATAGTTATGTTACACCATATAATATTAATTCTCCTACACATGCTACAACCCACATCCCACCACAGATGACTGAAAAAAGAGCCAGAGCTTATTCCTGTAGGCTAGAAAGTGGTAGATAAGCTGCGAAACTTCAGTTGGCTTCAAAGGGAACAGTGGAACAATACTGGATGGGTCAAGGGAAGCAGCTTCGCTCCACAACAGCTTATTCACCACAGCTTCCAGTTTGAGCCAGAAACAAGAAAACACAAGAGTCTGCCCACTGACTGGAGTGGACTTCCAACAATTAAGCTAGTTAACTGCAACGGTATAGAAAATATCCTGGTAAAACTGAATGATTCAGCACCAAAAGAAAGTGAAATATAAAGGAAACTAGAACTTAGGCTAGTGGAAAGGTATGCCAACAATGTGTTCTAAGCTACACTCACATTCACAAACTCACGAGCATACCAGTTACTTGCTTATGGTAAAAAACGTGAACTCTGTGACAGAGGAGACAGTAATGCACAGGGGTGCCAAAGGTAGGAAATAACAACTTGTACCTTCTCTTTAGAGCAAAAACCCAGCATCTCTGTTTCCATTTGCAATTTATATCACTAACAGTCACCTTCTCACAATGTTTTCTTGTGCTCAAATCCTCTTATCTGCTCCTCATGTTACCCATCGACCAGATGGTGAGTATCCAGAAAACAACTTCTGTACCTCAGCGACTTCTGATGGCTCATTAGTAGAATAATTTATCAACTGTTGCAAGTCTAGCTCTTATAAATTTGTTTTCTATGTAAATCAAGTTCCATGCAAGTAGGATGGAATTCCAGCCTTTTCAAATGCATTTTAATGTGAAATGCTGACATCAAGTCTTAAGTTCATTTGATTACTTTTTCTGTTTATGTTATTAGCAATCAGTTTTTCTGGCACTCTTTTCTGTTCCAGTTCAATCACTCAGTTGAATTACTTGAACTCCTGCTGAACTGTACCAAAAAAAAAAAAAAAGGAAAATTAACTAATGCCTCATTTGGTCTTGTGACCATAAACCTTGTGTTTTCATTCCCTCTTTAACCTTTGACCATCTATTTTTCCCCTTAATTTGTGTTATGTACCTGATAGTTTTTAATGTGTTTCTTTTATTCATGAAAAAAGAATCTGCTGTGACAGTTGATCTCCCCTCTATTCATTTTAACCACTGCTGACTTTATTCTAGATTCTCATTAATAAGCAAACACTTAAACCCTCTTCTTCACAGTCCATCATACATGCACATTATGTGACTTACTGTATTCTCTTTACTAGAGGTGCATGGCTGTATTCAGAGAAAGTGTTGACTAAGCTAATACAGAAAGCAAGCTTACAAAAGACTAAAATGGTTGATTTTGAACACAGGAAGTTCCATCTAAACATGAGAAACAACTTCTTAATGGTGAAGGTAATGGACCACTGGAACAGGCTGCTCAGAGAGGTGGTAGAGTCTCGACACTTTTAAAATACACGTAGACCATAATAAAATACAGTCCAACTGCAGCCAAAATAAAGGGGAAGATTTCATCGATACAGTTAACAAGGACAAGACTTCCAACTACGGCTCACATCTGACATCAACACACTTCATTTGCACAAATATTAAATGCATGGGTGTCAATCCTACATGCATATCAGCCCATCTAGTCCCTTGTTTTGAACAGTGCTTTTGTATTTCTTTATTAAATCACACCAAAAACATCACACAATGTTCATTTGCAATTACGTGTGCACTAACCCAGTGACTATGATCTTTATTTCTGCTCATATGGTGAGCTAGAGACTTGGCACACAAGTACAGGCTTCTCTGTCTGACATCCATGTTGATGGCCACACAGATACCCTGGTCTTTGGTAGCCAGCAGGTCTCCATTTCTCCTAAATCAGTATATTCAGTATCATTCCCCACAGTCTACAGACTTCCTGTTGTTCTGCAGCAATATTCATTATTGCCCTGCATCAACACCACCGAAACTAAAGGCAGCTTTTACTTTTGTTTACTTGAACTAATGTCAGCTTTCTGTTGTCAAGGAGGAAACTAGGATCAAGACCTGATGGTACAAGTGGCACATTAACATGGTCTTCCGTGAAGCAAGCCCTTCTTTGGATAGTAACACCTCTGCTCAAACACGAAAGAGCACATCCTCGGGTTTTCTCTGTAACATCCTACTTCAGGTACACCTAATATCCAGTTCAATTTTTTTTTTTATGAAGTAACAAACTTACTCAAGAACATACAGCACTGTATTTCTAATTCTTTTATACAATAGAGTGGGGAAAGGGTCATTTCAGGCTATAAGACTTCACCATGGGCATATGGCAGTGAACCCACAGCAGCAATATAAAATCTCCCTCTCCTCTAAAGCAGATGGCATACTGATCAAGTAAGATATAATCTAATGCTAGCTGCACTACTACTGCTGCTATTAACTACTGAACCAAAACCAGTGTAAAGTAGTAAAGACAGGAAAAAAAAAGAGACAAAAGAGGTGAAGGAAAAAGACAACAACAAGAAAAAAAAAACACAGAATAAGAGCTGTAACATAAAACAACATACTGCAGGAGAAACAGCCTAAATTTATGTACACTTGAGATTTTAATGGCAATAGGCAAGGAACATGAATGGTCTTCATCCTATTCTAGCGGTTGGTCCCCTAGTCTGAGATACTGGCTCAGTTCCCTTTGCTCCTCTGGACTGCACTGGGCACCTGCCAGGGGCTACATATCCCAGCTGCTTAGATAACGACATATTTATGATTCTGCCGAGAATTCTTAGTCAAAGCTTCTTTCTGAACCACAAAATGCTTATGAGAATCAGCAGAGAAAGTTCTGACAAATGCTACTTCAAAACAGGACCACTACTACTTAAAACTTTTTAAGGAGTAGTTTTTCTTTTAGGTGAATTGCTCAGTAGTGTATTTTAATGGTAGAAAGAGGAGGCAATGTTTTTTTTTTCCCTCTCAGTCAGAAAGGGACATCATTAGCGTGTTTAACTTGCTTTCTGTAAAACAAAACAAACAAGCCCACAGGCAAACAACCAACCAAAACAAACAAACAAAAATACCCCACTAACCCAAAACAAACAAACAAAACCAGAAAATTAAAACCATTCCAAAACTGCATCTGTATGCAGTAGTAGATAAAAGTTTTAAAGCTTATCACAGTAGGTATGCTACCACACTAGAGTTTCTCTTCTGTATCATATTATTAGCACTTTCTCTTCAAAACATGTACTACTACATCAGCTAATTCATGCTGATCCAATAAACAGAACTTATGGATAAGCACCCTGAAATAATTGTTCAATTGTAACCAGTTACCAGGCAAAATACATTGCACTTCGCCTTCCTTCACTGGTAATAGCATCCATTGATTTTAGAAGCAGAACAGTCCAAAATTTCATGTTTAGAGTATTTAAAAAACTGCCAGAAATATAATTTTTTTCCCTTTTAAAGTTGTACTCCATAAACTGATCAACCAACAGCCTCCATGATACATGTCATGAGGACTTCTAGGCCCTACTGCTGAAAATGCTTTCAAGCTTGGTTAGCTTTATGTACACTAGTACTTATTTAGTTCTCAAAAGAACTAGCCCTACACTTGCAAGTTACATGTACACGTGTATGTATTTGAAGAATAAGGGCCTTGGTCTTGTAAGGTTATTTATTTTGAAGCAACTACTCATGTCTCTTGCAGCCAACATCTGAAGCACTGTCAAGTTTCATAAACTCTTGAAAGTAGGAGTCTCCGTTTTCAGTATAATGAAAACCAACCTCCAGCTTTACCATCTTTCAGCAGTCTGCCCAAGCGCAGATATGCTTCCACACATCCTCATAGATGTGAGATGACATTCAGCTCCTGCTGAACTAAAGTCAATTTTTCAATTCCAGTGCAAACCCTGGAGCTAGCACATGGACCAGTCACTGTCCTCGATGGGTGCCAGCAGAGGCAGGGCTTCCACAGCAAAAACCAATTCCTCCAGTACTGGGTACAGGCTTCTGCCCTCTTCCTCTATGTGAGGCCATTTTAGCATAATGGACTGGCAGAAGATTAATCTGGCAGACAGGTCAGCATTTAGATGGGTTTAACTGGTGTGGAACCATAAGCTAATAGTTACATTCATTTATTCCTTCAACTGTCTTCTACAGAGTGGCATGGTCATAGGACAATACTACAGAAAGCACCATAAAGATTCAAAGCAAAGTTCTGGCTTCAGTCTTGGGGAAGTTTTTGCAGACATCATCTAATCCCTTCATTGAATGCCTTTTTCTTAGGAGTGACATTCATCCTTCCCATCTCCTCCAGTCACTTCTGCTGTTTCTGGGCTAAATCCACTGGCTAGATAATAACCTTGTAATGTTTCACCCATGGAATTTCCTGGCCCAAGAGACTCAGCAGGTCTCTAATCTGTCAGAGCAGAGCAGTTGATGCAACACACAAAGGGTGTGCTACATCTTTAAAATACAGTACAATATACTCACCTAAAGCAGACGGCATTAAGGAGAATTGATTTCAAACAGCTACTTTGTATTCCTCTCCAGAGACTATGAGGATATTGCTGTTGACAACTGCTTTCCTGAAGACTAAGTAACTTTGTTCTCACTGCCTATCCTTAGCCTTTGCCTGTGTCAGATTGCCAAAAAAATATAACATCCTCAGTTCTCTTCTGCAGGAGACTAAGTGTGTTGATCTTCATCAAACTAACCACTCAGCAAGAGATGGAACCAAGAATCCACATACAGTGTTTTCCAGGATGCCTCTCTGAGGGCACATATTTATGCACACTCACAAACACAGGCCTGCTTCAATGACTTGTAGAAGACAGAAAGGCAACTTGTTTTGCTTCTAAAACTTGCAAGAGAAGACTTGACAGGTATGACGGAAAATATCTCTCGGGTAAACTACCCGTTCCACCACAGAACAAAAGAGAAAAATCATTTACAGAAGACTTTGCAGAAAACCTGATTGCTTAGGCCAAAGGTTCAGGACTTCCAATTTTTACTTCCAACACATTCATTAATCCTTAAGTACCAATCTCTAAATGAAAAATCCTAGAGAAAGGAGCATGATACAGTATTTTTCCTCCACTTAACAAGCCTCTTTTTTTTTAGTTAAACCTTTGCATCTGTCCTTTGAGTCTCTGAGGAACATTACAGTTGACTGGAAGAATGGGAAGGAAAACATACACCAACAATTAAAAATATTTTGTAAGGACTGACTGATAGTTTACCCTGTTTAGTTATCAGCATATGATATGTGATGCTAAAAAATAAGCATCTTTAAAGTGCCTTTAAAATAGATAAGCAAAGGGGAAAAAAAAACGTAATTTCTGTGGGTTTACTTCCCACTTCCCCTCCCCAGTACTTGGATATAGAGCTAACAATCATGATTAAAACACTGACCAAAAATACTAGTATCATTCCTCAAAGAAGTCAGAAATGAATTTCTGAGTCAAAAGTTGTGTATTGAAGATGGGTAGCCAAGTTAAACCAAGTCCAGTCCGGGAGAAGAATACAAACAGCTTTTTTCAGGTCAACCTCTGGCCCATACTTTGTCCACAAACACCAGAGAGAAAAAGAACATAATAAAACCCCATAAAAGTCTTTTTTACTATAAACCAGATTAACTTATGATTACTTCTGAGATGATTAAGTGTGTGTCTAGCTTGTCTCTTAAACCTACACTCGAACTGTTCAAAGTTAATTAAGATGTGAGTAATTGTTTAGAAATCTCTAGAACAATGACATATTACAACTTTTACCACAAAAGCAGCCCTTCAAGGAAAGAGTGGGGAGTATTTCACGTCACTACAAGTAACAGTTGAGTATGTTTTATGATCACTGTAACAAGTAGCATGCCCTTGAGACTGTGCAATTCTGAATTTCCAATATAATTTGTAGGGAGAAAATTAGAACAAAATGCAGTAACATTTCAAGTACAGCCTCTCAGTATTTTAAAATTTTATGAAGTATAAGGACTAGGTTAATATGGAATGAGTCATGTTTTTAAGAGAAGCAGTGATACAGACCTGTGTGTTAAGTCATAACTGAAAACATGCTCAACTAAACAAATAGAAACTGAAATAAAAAGAGATCAAAGCAGCTTTTTGCTGGAAAAGGGTCAACAATGGTAACAATGGGAATTTAGCACTAATAGAAAAGGCTGAGAGCACTGCTAGTTCCAGTTCTGGGATGTTAAAACACAAAGCTAAGTGACCAGGTAAAAAGGATACCTTCTCACTAAAATCCATTCCCACCAGCTGAAATTCATCCCAAATGAATATACACTTATGTCAACATGTCAACTCTGAGCCCAAACATCAGGCTATTAAATGACACACACACTTGGTGCAGATCTTCCTATTTCAGAGTTACATTTACTTTACTTGGTACCAAATACATGCTGCATTACATTCCACTCCATGATGTCTTTGAGAGCAAGAATCACTTACTACATCTCAAAGTAAAGCAGCTACATTCAGACAAAGTCTTGGAATGGCAATTTTGCTCATGGGGCAAGCAGATTTGAGGTTATAATTTATTTATTTATTCTTTAGATAAATGTCCATATACAAATCAAAAGGGCCTGAGTTCAGCTCTCAGATCCCAATTGAGCTCTCAAAGCTAATGGTTACAAACTCTAACTTCTGTACTGAACACAGTAATCTAGAGATTACTGAAATTCAAAACTCAGCATTTCATGCATTTATTTTTTAGAGCTAATGCTGCAATTAACATTCCAACTGTGACATTACAAGATACCAAAACTGCTCAAAAAAACCTATTTGATCAAAGCTGGAGCAGTAAGTTCCAGTTCTTCTCTTCAGACCTCATCTCTGCTTTCTATCTGCACAACTATCAGGAAGCATAAGTAAACCATAACCTGCAAATGCAAAGTTCCAAGAGTCTGTAACACTGGAATAAGAAAAATCACATCAACCAAGCCCCTTTCTATAGGAAATAAGATTTTAGCTCCACTAGTCTTACACTGTCAAGTGTGCTGACCCAAAATCCCCCTGGCACTGCATAGGTTTGATACAGGAGAAGCTGTTAGTAGTGAAACACCCTGCAGAGAGTACCCAAGTGGGGGCAATAGAGCACCTGGCTCAGCTACAGCTCACCCTGAACAGGCTTTTGGCCAGAAGAGGAAGCAAAACTAGTTACCCACAGGATGAGCTGTGTTGTTGTCAAGTCACACTTCTCGCTTCAAAATTAACAGGCTGCCCTACTTTACAGAGGATAAAATCCAGATACAGTTGAAATACTTTTATCAAATACAATAATGGTCTAGATGTTTCTTTTAAAATGTTTAAAATCCACTTGTGTACTAAAAGTAGTTACTCTAAAACTACTATTTGCAATAGAAGATAACTTGTGGCATATCTGCAGGAAAGAACCACATCATAGTCAGTTTAAAAGGTACTTACCATTGGCAGTGCATTGATATGCAGAAGTTTTCCTTTCAGGTGCCTCTTGCTACAGAAGGGTGATGCTGAGAAGAAAATAGAAATATAGGAAATATTAGTATTTATTATTTGAAAATGGTGATATTAACACAATAAAACATTATCAAGCCTGGGCCTTCATGGCTCTTGCAGCCTACTCTGCTCAAGGTGCTGTGTGATTACCCCTGAATTTGTACACAGCCCAAAGCAGTAGCGCTCTGGCACAGGAGGACACACAGGGCTGAGGTTTTGCATATATCCTGTCACTACCCACATCACACAAACTTCTCTGGAGGGGAGCCCAAAACACAGGTCTTTGAACAAATAAGCCTGTTGAATGATGCACTATCAAACCTCTAGACCATCTCACCCATTCAGCAGGAGCACACACAAACATAACAACTCATGTATAAAATCATGCCTGGATTTTGCCTTAGCTCTGCAGAAAAAGCACTGGAAAGTTAACTAGGCCTATTAGGCAGCTTACAGTATCTCCTGCCCATGCCAAATTTCCTCTAGAAATAAACCTCAGCTACCAACTTCTAAACACTCCAAAAAGCCCCAAACAGAAAAAAAAAGCATTCCAGTGGTTTGACTTCCAAAATAGTTACTGTAAAGCACTAAAGAAATAATAACAAATCTATTTTCCTAACACATATCAGAATGAATAAATCCATTTACGTGCACAGGTGTGCCTATGCACCCAGGTACCAACTCCTGCAGTGACCCCAATAATTGAAAAGAACACCTCATATCACTTGCCGGCAACATTTGACACCAGGTACAGAATACAAATCTTCCTGGTGCAACAGTCAAGAGGAATCTTTCCCATCTTCAAAAAATGAACAAAAACATAATCCTAAAAATCCATTCTCTCCTAAATTGCAGCCATTTCTTTGCATATCAATAAACTCATGCATCTAACAATAGTTAAATAGAAGCTAATGTGTTTTAATGTCCACATTTGTTAACTCTGTCCACTGTAACACTCCGTTTTATTCAGTAATGACAATTTTTATTCACACTAACATTTCTAATTGGTTGCTCTTCATACAAATACATGCCAGATTTCTTTACTTTAGGAAATAATCTAATCATGCACTCAAAAAGCAAGGAGAAGGACAGATGAACATGGGTGACTAGAAGTATTACGGGACCATTTTTGGACTAAACAATTTACAAAGCATCTGTAAATTGCATGCAAAACCTTTTACTACAAGTAAAGAATAACTGCATGCAAAACCTTTTACTACAAGTAAAGAATAACTGTCATTTTCATGACTCATGATCAAAAGAAAGAGAGCTGCAGCAGCTGGGCTTATTTTATTCTTAGAAGATCCCACCACACCATCAAGGCAGGCAGAAATGTAACCTTCATAATGCAACTCAGAGCTGCTGCAGAGGATGCTGAAGAATGCTGGGAATTCAAAGAATTTGCAAACATGCTCGTTTCCTTGCTTAGCTGTACTAAGCAGAAATTATGTAAATAGACTGAGGAAAACTCCACTTCTCCAGCGGCATGGCTTCCTATGTGGAGCTGCTCAGCTTTGTTTTTTTTCTCCACAGTCAGAACTGCAGACCAACGGCAGAGGAGAGAAAGCTCTAACACTTTGCTCGGCAGACACCATATAAAACATTACCTGCTTACAAAAAGAGTTTTCCTTAAAAACAGAATAAACCACCAGCCAATATTCTTTTGAGGAGAGTCTAAGTCTTTATAAAAACTGTGTGCAGAGAAAGGCAGAGGAGGGCTCTGCTGCCCCATTCTGAGCGTGACGCTTGGTTTGGGTTATTTCATTTGGGAAGGAACATGGCAAACGCAAATAAAAGGATGATTGCACAAACATAAACCATTTTCTTCAATGAAAAAAGGCTTTCTTCAGTACACACTGCCCAAACTGTCTCCTTCCAACACCTCTTTGCCCTTGTGCAATCTTCTGAGTGCAGTACTTATCGTCAAAGCCAAAGAGGGAAACCTTTCTGTCTGATCCGTGGAAGAGGCTTCTTGTCCTTTGCTTTATATCTAAACAGAGCACTGACACGGAAAGAAGCGGGAAGCAAAGACTCAAGAGAGCAGAGAATGAGAAAAGAAAGGGTTCACTGACTCTGCTTCATTCCTCACTCATGTTAATTGGTTGTAGGCTCCAGTTTTAAATAAGGGTGCTTCAAATGACACGTAAACATTTAGAAAACACTGTCATGTCCTTCTTCAGAACCAAGTACTGAGTACAAACACTTCATCAGCAGCTTTTTTCATTCCAAGTTTATCCTATTAGACTTTGTCATTTTGGCAAGTACCTTGAAACAATGCAAGTGACAGCAATAATTTATTGATTTTTAGAGACTCACGTCTCTATGCCGACCTTTATATATGGTGATTTAAACAGGTGACCAGGTGTAGTAACAGCTACACTATGTGACAAAAATAATCCACCAGATGCCCTTGAAGTTGACAAAGCACAGCTGGGTAATGCACAATGGCTTGTCAGTTTGGATCCTTCTTGGAGGGCTAGTAGGTGGACTACTGCCTGACATTTAATGCCGTCAGCATTGACTGAATAGTGCTCTCCTCGACTTAAAAAGATGATTTTGCTGCATGCATACTGACCTCCTCCTAGCCACTGTTCACCACCTTTAGCCACACTGGGTTCTTCTGCACAAGAATGACACACCTGCCCTGCATCTCCTCTCCCATGACACCACACCCAAACACTCAGTACAATGCCCAGCATTTCAGACAGAGCATCCCATCGCAGTGCACAAAGCAGCACTAATGCCTAAAGGCATAAACTCTTGAGACCTGTTGCATGAAGAGGCAGCAAAAAGTCCAAGCAAACAGGTTACACCAGCCGAGCAATTCCCATCTGCAGGGTCAAAACTATCATGCCAAACCAGCTACCAAAAAAGTAAATACCAACCCATGCTGCTAGCAAAGATTGGGCTGCTGTTATCGACCGAGTAATAATCATGTGGTACAAAGACAAAACCACAGATAAAAACAACCGTGGCACTGCACAGTGACAAATCTGATTATAAACAGATAGCACAGATGCATGCTGACATTATTCCTCACCTGTTTCCAAACATAATCAGTTCAAAACAAAGATTTCTCCAGAAGCCATTTACCAAAATGTTTAACCACTTTCTTCTAGACATGCCACCTTCTATGCTATTTTCTCTTACTCATCCATTACACAATGGGGTCACGCTATGGCTAAACCAATGTTTTCTGTGTGAGCTTTGAATCACTTCTGTTCTTCATGTGAACTTCTGCACTCGTGTTTTTCTTCTAATCCTCTTAGGATCACACTGTTTTATACTACTCAGATTCTGGTGCAATTTAGCTTTAACAACAAATTTAGTCATTAGATGTTGTGCTTTGTGAATTACAAAAGCCGTCTAAGGACACAGCATCTATTCTTCTAATTTCTCCTTCAGTATCCTGCTTTTATCTGTATTCAGTATCTGTAAAGTGTGTCCCAATCAAAGCACAACTAAAAATAACTAAATCCTGGATATTCCCCTCAGTAACTAGGCTACAAAAAGCACCAGACAATAGTTTTAAAAGCCTAAATTGAAAACTAATCACTCCATTGAATCCTTCTTTTCAATTGGTTAATAGGCATACACACAACTAGTGGTGATTCTACCACTGTTGTGCTTGGAACATAAACAGAGAAAATCAAAGTTATTTCTTTTAATCACAGTCACTCAACAATGTATAGCAATTTTTTTAAAAAACAAATCAGCAATTCTACAGTAACATCTGCTTTTCAGCTGAACTGAGGTAAATACCAACCACAAAAAATTCAAGAGAAACAAATACATGGGGGAGGGGCAGCCAGAACCACACAGAAGACAGAATTAAAAACTGCCATTACCTGCAACTAGTAGGTAGAAATAGGGTTCCTAGTAACAAAATAGCACACAGACTGCCCCAACACCCAGTTGAGGAGCACAGCAGCAGCACTGCACTGGAGTATACTCAGATGGAGGGGAGTATCACCGAGGGTGTTCTGCAAGAAGCATCAGCAAGGAACACTCAAAGCATCTGAGACCTGCCCAGAGACACATCCACCTATATTCCTAAACTCTATCTGAAATTTTCTCCATGAATTGAGAAATCTTTACCTCCTGATCTTGATTCTATCTTTAAGGCCTTTATTGTATCAGAAATATGGAAAAAACCCAATGCAAGTTAACATTCTGGATGGACCAAAGAAGAAATGTTTAAAATACATATTAATATCACATGCAAGTTACATAACTTTGCACATTTCAGATATATTGTTTCATACACCAAGGCACCCGAACTTACAGATGTGTGGGAACCAACCCCTGAAACAAAACAGGTTCTCTGAGAGGATAATGAACAAGAAGTGGGTAAGCAGACAACACTCTTCTGGGGTGGAAGATCACCCAGATATAGGAACTATGCTTCAGCAGTGCACAGAAACAGGATTCACTGTTTCAGCCAGGAAAACTCAGACCAGAGAAAAAGAATATTGTAGCAGTTATATACAAGTTTAATCACTAATTTCTATAGAAGTCAAAACTGATACAATCACAGAAACTAGCTTATATAGCCCACTGAAAAGAAAGGAAGCTTAAATTGCTGGAAAGGAAACTATCTTAGCCAGCTCTATTAAATACCCATAACAGACCAGAGTAATCTCATCAATACCAATCAGTTGGTACCACTGGGGAAGGAGGGAGCGTGAGCCGTGCTGCAGCAAGATTGCGCTCTCAAGGCATTTAAATGAAATTCATTAGTAAGTAACCCAATTCACATAAACTGAAAGTTAAAAGATCCCAGAGAATGAAGTTAAATCCAGTCTAGACTGGGAAAGAGTATAAACAGCTATTACTCAAAGCACTGAGTGTTACATGAAAGGACTGTGGGCTCTAGGGCAGGCACAATATCCCACGTTGTTCACAGACTGCTAGATCTAGGATGGGGCCCACCTGTGTAAATTGAAGGTAGTTTCTAATTTGTATTTTCTGAAAACAGTGGACACCACACATTGAGAATAACAGGAACACACTGACAAATGATTTTCTGTGCTTTTACTTGAAGTTTTATTTAAATTCCTCACTGCAAAATTAGTCTGAGAAAAGACTGAGAGTAACAGCTTGCCAAACTGGGTACGCTCAGCAGACTCACCTCAAACTGGAAAGAGAAGGGGAAAAAAATGGTTATGTGGAAAAAATATTTTAAAAAAATCTAGTATGTAGAATTTAGGGGCCTCTGTTAATCTCAGTAAGTTTAGTAGGAGATTTCAAATACATACCTGAAAACTGAACCAAGGCACAAATAGAATACACCACCACTTCCAAGGTTGGGGGGGGAAAAAGTAATGTTTTTTCCCATTCCCTTGAGGAAAGGTAAGAAGAGTCAGTTTTTCCCTATGGTACTACTTCAGCCTGCTCCATCTTGCCAAATCAACTCAGCCACACTGCCCAATGGCAACCCTTCCCTTAACCATGCAGGACCTGTTAACCCAGGTGAGCCTTCACAGCTTAATAGACACAGACGCCAGCTTTTGTCAACAGGGCAGTGTCTTTGTAGGGAACTGATAGCTGCAAGGTCACCCAGGCTTTTAAACTGGTATCCAGTTTGGGGACATGGAATAGTGTTCAAACTGCTTCCCTGAGAAAAAAAAAAAATATCACCTTCTTCCCTTACCCTCCTTCTGCTAATGGTACTAGCTTTGGCTGCAGCTTTAGATATTTGGGACAAGATATCCCTCTGCTTTGGGATTAATGGTGGCCTTGCTGAAAAACCAGACTAGATTGTGGAAAGCATCAGAAACTCTGACAGTGGAGCAAAAGCACAAGTGTACATGTTCTATAAACCTTAATTTATTGAATTCAGCAAAATTCTGCCTTTGTGTGTGGAAGGCAGGATACATTTTGTAAGTAGACACCACCTTGGAAAATGGGCTCAAAACCTTTCACTTGGGAAATCTCCAGAAACAGGACATGACAATGTTGTGTTATTTTTAACCCTAACGAATGTAACCACTACTCAAACCCCTGTTGCCCTCAATATCAGTACCACTACCACCCTTACTTTCCTCCGGCAACCAGAAGTCAAACAGGACATTCTTTGAGAGCAAAAGCTCGATCTACATTTTTGTTGAGCCAAGCTAATGAGCTGCAGAGGGCATTTAGGCAATGCAGCGGGACTTGGGTTCTGCTGCAAGACACAGCATTTGCACAGTTTGACGTCAACAGGCTCAAGAAGTCCTGCTGTGGCCACTGACCCTGAACATCATGTACACTCAGGGTTGTCGAAGTTGTGGCTCTCTTCCTATCAGGGAACACACTAAGAAGGGTAGTTGCCTTCCATCTGCCTTCTGCAGGAGCGCCTTGCAGGGTATTTGCCCTCGCTGAGAAGTATCTGGTTCAAAAATAGATGTATTCTGAAATGTTCTAAAAATCCATCTTACTTCTGATACTGTGAATGTAAAAGTAATAGCATAGTCTGAAAAGCTGAGATCCAAGAATTCTTTTAATATAGCCATCAAAATTACAAGCTACTTTTAACACTCAAAAGCACTTAAAAATCCCTTGCTAAGAAAACATTTTTCTGAAAGCTTAAAGTCATACCAGAGGTCAAAAGTAAAGTTTGTGGTGGAGCTGGGGCTCATACACTCCAGATGTTCCTGGGATGCAGCTCCCTAAAATAAGGTGTTTATAATGTATTCCAGATTCTTCTTACAATTATTACTGCTAATATATTTTGAACAAAGCCAGAGAAAAACGTAAGCCTCTCACGCTGCCAAAAAAGGTAACACTGACTGCCCTGAAATCATCCATTAAACATATCAAGGTATAATGAAATATTTTCTTTCCCCAAATCCTGCTTATTAGAAGCTGCTGCACTTTTGCTTACAGTTCCCTCTCACTTTCCCAGGAATTGTTTTAAAAACTAAGCTCACTTTCCCAGGAATAGTTTTTAAAAACTAAGTGATATTTGGTGTATAATGCACTTGTGCAGGAACACCACCTTTCTATTAAAAAAAAAAATTTAAAAAATCTGTGTTTTGGTCATATTTTCACACAAATATCTTACACATTAAGCCCTTCCTATACAGGTAAACCCTGTGATTAAGCAGCAGTTCAAGTTGCACAAGACCACGCAACACACAGGGAATTTTATCTTTTGTCAAATCTCCACACCCTACCACCAGCAGACTTTATCATCCTTCCAACAAACCCTACTGCCTCTCCCCTTCCCATGCTTCCATCGTTTCTTTAACAGGGTGATTCTGAAGCATTATAGGAGGGGTCTGAATCACAAAGAGTTAAAACCTACACGGAGGGAGCTGTCGTTGTTCATGCACTGGTTGTCCAGCCATGCCTGCTAAAAGGACAACTTATTCTAACACAGCAGCCACTGAACTGTGACAAATTGCAGAGTAGGGTATAGGAAAAAAGACTGTGCCTCTCATTAAACATGGCAAGCTTTCTACTTCAAGAGCAGGTAAGCCATCCCCTGCAGTCGGGGTAAAAACTTTGAGGGCAGAGGGACAGCACGTTCATTCCTAAATAAGCTGCCTCTTGTCCATGAGAGTTTGGAAGGTGTAGCTTAGATGAAGGCTTTGGTTTAGCACCCACCCACTCAGCACCCACCATTAGCTCTTGACAGTCCCTTTCCCCTAAAAATAACAACAATAAAATTATTAATAATTTTCTGCCACTCAGATGAAGCACCTCACCGCAGGGGCAGAAGAGGACAGAATTGGCTCGAGAGGAGGAGGGTACTCAGCCCTGAAAGGGAAGAAATGCAGGAACAGCACTGCTCTATAGCTCTGTCATCAAAATACTCCTGTTACCAAGGGATGCCTGGGGCCTTGAACAATGGGGATCCCAGCATAAAAAACCTCACAACACAGAGTGATGTACTAGGTATTGCAGGTCAAACCAGAAATAACACAGACTATACACATATATATATACATAAAAATTTTTGTTGTCTCTTCAAACCATTTAGATAGCAGAGTCAAGAAACTATGCTTGTCTGATTGAACAGGGAAACAGCTGCCTCAATATTAGACTTACACATGGAGTATGAGACACCGAAACCTGTTCCAAAGAATAAGCAGCCTACAGAACAGACAATCACAGCAAAATATTTACTTTAGCAGTATGGTCAAGGAGAATAGCATTTATTAAATAAATGGATCAAAGTCATTAATCAGCAGCAGCATTAGACTAATAATGCCACTTGTTCTTCACCTTTTAAAAACAGGACCCAAGCATGAGCAAGGAGAACAAATATTTGATTCATCAATGACAGTATATTCAAAAGATTTGATGAGCAACAGGAAATGAAGCCACAGTAGAGTTCTCAGAGAGAGACTGTCTCTAGGCTATGATTAATTGAAAACAACCTAACAGAGCCATTATTCAAGTCTGTTGTAAGTAGTAAAGTGGGGCTTATCTACACCTATGCAGTTAAACAAACTATCTGTGCCCTAGGTGGTCTACTCCGAAATAAATAGAAAGAGCGATTCCTAAAAATGCTGTTCATCATGTTAATTAACATTTCAATTACGTTGGGCTTTCCTACTGTAGGAAATTGGTTCTCCTTCTTGCAGATGGGTGCAGAAAACAACTAAGCAAACTTAGTTTGTTCCCCAAAGGAGTGGGGTCAGTTTCACTGAAAATATTTTCTGTGGAATTTCCTACAGTCATTGCAGCTCTACAGCTCAATTTATAGCCCTTTAGAACTAAGGTATCACATGTACAGAGCAACACATAGCAGGTGTTTATCCTACAAACAAGCAGAAATAAGATCATGTAACCTATCATGCCACTTTGCAGACAGTTAAAGTTTAAAAATAAAACACAACAACCAAACTTGCTAATGTTAGTTTCTTACCACCTTGTATTTCCCTTTACACAAGTGTAAAAATTTTATCCAAACAAAATGGCAAGAGACTGGAAGATTGGCCATACTGGATCAGGCCAAAGGGCTCCCCAGTCCATTATCCTCTCTCCAGCAGTGAGCAGGTGCCCAAAGAGCAAAAAAGCATTGACATGATCTAGTCTCCTAAATAATCTCCTAGTCTCTGGCTATTTTCAACTTGGATGACTTTTCAGAACAGAGTTTCTTTGGTTACTGTGCATTTAGAAACCTGAAAGGAACTATCCTCCATTAACATTTTCAGTCCCATGAACATTTAGCATCTACCTCTCCTGGTAAGCAGTTTTACAGGTCTGCTCTCTGCTAGGAGGAAGAATCACTTTTGTCTTTCTTTACAATTTCATGTGTCTGGTTCTTATTAGTTTGACTCCTGTAAGAGAAAAGGAACTTCTGACCCCTGTTTGCTCACTCCATGGCTCTTGTGACTCCACAGCTCTCAGAATACCCCACTTCCATGTTTTCCTTAAGCAGCTGCTGCATTAAACAGATGCCTGGTCTTGATATTACATTTCAACATGACAAGCACACACTTTGCATGGGATTAACGGAAGTCTCCCATACTGTTTCCAACCCTTCTGTCCTCTCTGATCTGTCTGGCACTACCAACTTGTTAGGGTGGTCAGCAATACAGATCTACTTTTATGGACCACTTGTATAACACACAAATCAAACAAGCAAAACCAAACAAGTCAACCCAAAGCATCACACACTCAAAAACTAAAACACAACACTTAGCACATTGCTACGGAAGATGTGCATCTATAAAAGTATTCATCTAGGAATGAGAAATGGGGAATTGAGCAACTACCATGGAAAATGTTAAAATGATACCATTAAATTCCAAGACTATTTCTAAAAGAGCATTGACCAATTACATGCTCAACAGCATAAACTCATACCTACAAAAGAACTGTTTCTTACATATTAGTCTTTAACTCAGGAAGCTATTAACTTCTAAATCTTAATCTCCACAGTGATCTGACTAATACTCTTCTCAGTGTCTCACCTTTACATTCTTATTTTCTCTTCTGTTCTTCAATAGAGCTCCCTGCAAACAGGGTTAATAGCATCTTGTTTTCTCCATAATGGGTATGTGCTAAGAGTAACTGTGAAGGATGTGTCAATGCCATCAAGAATAACTCAAATTAAGGTTTCTCAAGCTTTTCTGAAGAGCTGACACTAAACACACCATCTTCAAGAGTATCCCAGAAAAAAGGAGTTTTGTCAAGCATGTCATTTATCAGTTTCAAAATCAACACAAAAACAGAACTAGTTACTATACTCTGTTCTAAATGTCTTTCCCGTCTCAGTGAAAGTCTACCTGATAACTCGGAAAGCTGTTAAAGGGTCAGGTCTCAGGTACAGTTAAGTAACATCTCTGACCAGGAGACACACAGCAATTGAACAGGAGCCAAAGAAGATGAAAAGATCTTGGATTTAGATAAATCTACTGAAGGTGGTGTAGCTGGAAACACATTTTAAATAACCAGGAAAAACTTCCCCAAAATAAAATCATGCAGCTGAAGAATAGTTCCAAGAAGCAGCCAATGTTATGGGGTTGCTGTTATTTTAAGGAAGAATAGCAAGGACTCTGAAAGGAATAATCCTGCCTAAGGAGATACCTAGTATATAGTGTTTGATCTAACAGGGCTTTCCCCTTTCTTTCCTTTTTTGATTCTTTCCTTGATTATTTCACATCATGAATTTAAATTTGGCTAGGGTGAGCATCTTGAAACTCTTGCTGTTCAAAGTAGGACAGACTGGAGATAGATTTTTACCATTTGGGAATTCCATGTACAGAATTCTGCCCCTGCAGCTGGCCTGCGGAATTCTCCACAACTTCTGTCAGGACTTCATGAAAAGGGTGAGCTCACAGCTTCTTTTTTTTTTGCCTCCCCTCCCCCCCCCTTTTTTTTTTTAAGACAACTCACATTTATCAATGTGATCTCCCACTGTGATCAGAGAAAGTAACAAAATTTCAAGTTTTCCAATCATGGTCTTTTGCGAAAACAAAGCAAGGAAAACAAAAAACCAAACCAAACCAAAAACAATCAAAACACAAGCCAACAATAAAAATCACAAATGGAAAAAAAAAATCCTCACTCCAGAACAAAACACTACTTCATCTTCCAACTTGTGAAAGAGAAAAATTTACCCACAACTTCATTTTACGACATGCCAAACTAGCTACCATCACTGAAATCACTTGCTCCTTGCATGTGTAGTGCTTTACTACAGACTTACTAAAGCATCTACAGACTAGCTCAGAATTCTTTAAACAATAAACAAAATCGATTGATGCCTAGAAATTAAAGAAAAAATACCCCTATGTCTCTATTTTCATTTTGAATATACAGATAATGAGCTTTATTATTATTATTGATGAAGAACAAACTGGCGGCCTGTACAGCAGCTTTCTTCTGTGGTCATGCTAGCACATGCTCATTAACCAAAGAAACAACTGACAAATGCTCAGCTGAGGGGATATCAAACACACACATTTGTCAAAAATACTCCACCTAGCAAAAGTATTTCCCCTTAGTGTCAGACATGTCAAATACTGGGGTCTGGTTCTTCTCCAAACAGAACACTGTCGATATTATTTTAGTCACACCTAGTCAAGGGTTTTTCTTCTCCCCCCCCCCTTTTTTTTTTTTTTTTTACATGCCTTTCAAGCCTGCCTTTTTGCCAAGCTTTTCCAAGGCAGCAGCAGGAATTTTAAGATGGATCAGTATGATGTATTTAGCACTAACAGATATGCAGGACCTATATAGCACTATGTAATAAATGCGCAGAACCTGACAGCCAAATAATGATGTATCTTCCATCAGCCCACAAGTAATAATCACTTAGGTTTACAAGCTGCTGCACTTCAATAGAGACTGTTTACCAGATCAGATAAAAACAAGGTTCAATATACACGGATATATATTTATTTATTTGTATGACACCATACAGCTGCAATCATTTATTAGACATTTTCTTGCGTCTTATCGTTGTTATCATTGCCTAAGGAACAAGCAAAATCTTGGTATTGCAAAAGTGTCTCAAACGCTTCTGACCCATTTAACACATAGCAATTTTTTTTACACCAACTTGATCCAGAAATAAATCCACTTGCCATATTCTCACAGGAATACTGCTACTAGACTGATTTTGACACCTTTTCAGAGAAGTCTCATTTGACCCTCCTGAACTGTACATGTGGCAGGCTGTGTGCACACCACAGACACTCTCTCCCCCCACCAAAATGGAAATGCTGCTACTTGGATAGTGATATTTGCAGACTAATCACACTAAGTTTAAGAGCAATTAGTACTATTTGTCCTTTTGTCAAGTTAAGGTAATTTCATTGTGGCATTTAACTAAATAATTTGTTAATGCCAAGATTCAGAAAACATTACTAGCTTTGTCTTTTTATTCCTAATAATATCCTTCTGTAAATAGTAAAAATAAATATGAAACTGCATACATTTATTTTAGCCTGCATAGGAAGAGTTAATTTGTATTACTTCAGCATGCAAACACTTTACTACAAAATTCTTAAGTGACTTGGCCAATTGCCAGGCCTCAAAATGACACATGCAAAACACTCCTAAATTTTGAAGGTAAAATTCCCTGGACCAGCCAGAGACCACCCATGCCCTCACTGGTCAAAGAAGAGAGTGGATGAAGGTGTGGAGCCACAGTGAGGTGCAACTATCTGAGAGCAGAGGAGCAACAATAAACATAGTGTTAGCAATACAAATACACAAGTGATCTACAATGCCTCCCATCACTAATTCCAGTATCCCAGCACACACCACAGAGCCGTACATGGCAGGACAAGGAAACAGACAAATTCTAGCAAGATAGCAGAGTGAAACACAGTGCATGCATGTATATGATGGGAAGTGTAAAGAGAGAGGGGTGTGCTTCTTGGATGGCAATTGCAACTTAGGGATTCAGCTTTTTGCTTTTGTTAGTACTGACACTGCCAGCAGAGTAATTTGATTTCACCTGTACGTCTCCATGTAAAAACCTCTCATGTGATGTATTTTGGAAAGAGAGATGTATTTGCAAAATGTTAAATGCAACATTTGTGTTTCTTTTGATTAACAATCCAGAAAGATACTAGTGAGGATCCAAACAGTCTGCTCATCCTTAGTTACCGCAAGATGAGCTGGTGAGGTCATTTCAGCAGTCATATCTGAGGCACTCCACCCAAACACTCCTGTGGGGTTTTTTTTTTTTTAATTAACCATTTCTCACTGCTAACAATGAATTAACAATGACAGAAATTAAGTTTAAAAGAAAGACACTTCCTAAGCCTCCCGATAGGTAACTGCAGCACTTCCCCTGCTATTGCCCCATTAAAATTATCAAGATTCAGCTGGACTTTCCTGGAGCTGTGTGGGAGTTTAGGCACTGCCTGAGATAGCCAGCTGAGTTTCTCACAGAGACTAACAACAAAAAAAAGCCAGAATTGAGGCATGGTGAACTTTAAAAAAAATCTGGTAAAGATAGAGCATAAATACTTTCATTATGTCAATATTAATTATGTTGAGGATTAACAAATACTAAAATACAAACCCTACAGATACCACACAATACATTTCAAACCCCAATGCTTCTTAACTAACTGGAACAAAACAAAGTAAATGATAGTGCCTAAGGAGAACTGGAGTGCAGTAACTGGCTCCAGCACAAGCTGCTCCTACCCAACACCACTTCCTCACTAGGGAACCATGGCATGAAAGGAACAGAAAAGAAGAAAAAGGAACAGCACAGAAACATTTGTTTATTTTTTAAAAATAATATCTTTTTTCATCTTTGCCAAAAAATTATATTTAACAAAAAATAATAATTGTTACTCTTTAATTAAATTCTTCACTGTGTTTTGACAGCACCAGAACCCCAGTGCAGCATCTTTGGTATGCGTACTATTATTCTCCTAAGAAAACAAAGCTTTTGCAATGATACAGTTTGTCTTGGATCACATAATTTTAAGGTTGAGATTAAAGAGACATTAGTTGATATCAAACCAGATCTGAGGGAGAGACAGAGGGAGAAATGAAGAAATCTCCCTGATGCCCTAAAACCAGCTGGCTGAGTCAGATGGAGAGGGTGCACATGCTCTGATACATGCTCTCTTTACTTCTCTTGTAAAAGCTCCCTGAGGGAAAGGCTGCATCAAGTCACACAAGAGATCCTTCAAGTATAAGAAAACCTTCAAAAAAACTCAAGAACACAACACCAATTTACAAGAAATCACACATCACTATTTCCACTTTCCACAGAGTAACTTATGCATTGCTAGAGGCAAGCAAGCAAAAGTAAATCATGACTCCCTCTCTCACATCTTTGAAAGGTAATGATGGTCAGATTACAACCCAGTATCAAACTATTTAGAGCTTCAGAATGGTATTTCAAACTGACCAAAACCACACGCAGAGGCAACACACTCAGGGAAGCACTACTTGATGCGCTCAGCAATGCCTCACAATGGGGTGTGCTGACCCCCACACTAGCTCCAGGTGTAGGCTGGCAGAGCTGAGCCCCGGGCAGCAAGAACTGCACAGCCTGGGCCACCACAGTGTTTTCTATGGATACACCACCTGCTGAGTTCAAATTTTCATTTCAAATTCAATTAAAAATTTTGGCAAGCTTTACCAAAATTTGATTTAAGCCACTATAATGATTTCAGACAAATGAAATATTCAAGGAATACATTAAGTTTTAAAGAAAGCTAAATCACCATGGAATTGCTGGAAATCACGGACACAGAGCTCACAAAGACCATTACAGTCTTACAGTGGCGTTGAAATTATTTTTAATACCCTAATTAGTTTGCATTCAGTTTCACTAATTTGAATGTACCCTGCACATTCAAGGATGATGAGTCTATCTGCCAATTATAAGACAAGTAACCCCAACTAATTCTGAAATGCCAAAGAACAAGAACAGTTCATTTCACTGCTTTCAAAAAAGTACCTTTTCCCAGGTTCAAATACAGAAGTTTTTGAAACTAGTTCCTCTTTATCCAGCACACTGTGACAGTAAACGCAAGTGAAGGTCTTATGTGTTAGATACCTACTTTCATCTAACTGTGGTTTGATGCAGTAAGTGACATGCTATTCACCAGCTTCCTAAAAAGTCATCAAAACATAAATAATCTGTACAAATGGAGGCTAAGTTGTGTGCTTTAACAAAAGCAAAGCAGTAAATCAGCTAGTATTGACAAATCAAACACTTTAGTAGATTGCAGCACACTTATTTTCTCAACCAAGTCTGATTTCTCTAAATCCCAAACAAAATTACAATCAATTACCTCAAATAACAGCTTTTGCATGTTGATTAAACGGTTTTCACTTTGATCCACCCTGGGCCTAGCAGACATTTCTTCCGGAATTATCTAGTCAAAGGTGCAAATTAAGGCTTGAAAGACCTCTTTAAAGCAACATCTCTAATAAGCCTTGATATTTCAAAAACAGTCCAATACTTTCCAAAGAAAAGACTGTAAGTAGGGTTGGAAAAGCATGCAGCTATCCACAGTCTCTCATTTTAGGATGCAAGCCAAGGAAAACCTATCCAAGGAAAACCTATGAGGACATACCCCCATCCTCAACTGGGTGGTGCTCCTTCAGAGGTAAAACGGTGAGCACCAAAGACATTATTAAGAAGCTTTAACTACTGTGATCTAACCACCATATGACAGATAAGAGCTCTCAAGTGTCGGTATTCTGGGACGATAACTTCTACACTGCTAAACAAAAGAATATCATCTGTATGGTGATAGCTTCTATAAGAATTATTTGTATTGTGGTGGGGTGCCAACTGACAATAAAAGCCCCAATACAGTAGGCAAAGATACCTGTAGTTTAAGGATAAAGGCACATTCTGCAGAGAGCACAGAACTGGCCCAGTGAAGTAAACAGGGCAGTAAGAGGGCTACCATGAGGCGATGGACACCCCACACCATGAGGTGCAGATGGCTGAGCTCTCAGAAACTGTGTGTGTACCAAGGCTGCACCTGCTTTTCAGGTCAGGCTGAAGCTCTCTAAACTGCAGTACTGAGCACTGCTGACAGACCAAGGTTTAAGCTCTTTGATGTATGAGCAGCCAATACACAGGGCAGATTCAGAGGCTACAAGAACCAGGAGAGGGTCCTCACAGAGTGCATCACTGCCCTCCCGAGGGGTGACAGCACAGCTGTGTGCCACAAGTCCATTGATTATGCAGTAAGAGGGCTCCCACTGCACTTTATGTTGAAAAAGAGAAATTCATAATATCCATTCATGGTTACGCTTGGGGAAAACAAATCGGCACTTGAAGAGCAAGCACTGAACAACGTGCAGTACCTGCAAACTGCATTCTCAAGTTCTCAGGTGACAGAATTGCTCCTTCTCTTGTTCTGATAAAGTACTTGTTTCCTAAATAAACTTTAACATATGTCAGATTGTCAAATATTCACAATTTATAAGCCTGATCTATTTTGCCATAGTCAATTTTGCAGCAGCAGGGGAAAATAAGAAGGCAATTGCACATAAAGTCACCTATCATAATCTATCTGCAGTTATTTTATTCACTAGACATCCAAAACTCATCTTTTTTTTTCCCCACTTCATTTCTGTAACTCACATGCAGCAGTGCCACACATGCTTACACTTCTGCAGTCAAGAGTTACCCAAAAATTCACTTCCACTACCATAAAATCACAACTCAGGGACAATTAACTTTTGCTTCCCATCTAGCAGATTCTTTACAGTTCTTCCTTTGTATTCTTTCCGGAACACCAGTAGGAAACACCAACTAGACCAAGAGGACTAATTTTAACTATAAATGATATCAGAAGAGCAACAAAGTCGTCCCCATTTGTACAGTAGCAAATAAGGAATCAATAAAAATATACACATTATAAAAAATAATCTCAGCAACCTCCTTCTGAATTTAAGTTTCATTGTCATACACACTTCAAAAACATGAAGGACCCTGAAAGATCAATACAACCTATAAGATGCTAAGGTGCAGAAATCAATACTTTTTATTTTTCTTTAAATATAGTAAATGGTGAGGCAGCAAACATTGAGATAAATCAAATGGATCTTCATGCAGGAAACAAAATAGGTGATAAATCAGGCATTTCTAAACCTCCTGTATCTTCAGAGAATGTGGTGAGAAGAATGCACGGCAGAGAAACTGTTTCTAGTGGGCATTCAAGTTTTTTCTCAGTTCAAGTAAAAATCTTCTATTAAAAGGAATGTGATCTCTCAGGATTTATCTCTGGGCTTTTTCCCCCCATCTATTTTTTTAATTTTTAAAAAGCTTTCTGAAACTTCACTTTGCATTGAGTCTCACTGGTTGAAGAAGCCAAAGGAAGAGGGCAAAAGCCTTTGATCAGCAGATACAACCCTTTTGCTAGTTTTGGAAGGATTTTACTTACAGTAACTTTAAAATAAATAAAAATTAAAAAAAAAATAAAAATCTTTGGATCAGAGCACCAAAGTCTCATTTCAGATCATTCCTGATCTGAGACATTGGGGATTCACATTCTGCCAAGTCATTCCTTCTGTGGAGAAACTGAGCGCAGACACTGGAGTCCCTCAGCAGAATGTGCATAAATGGATCCAGCTGATGGGATCAACATCTAATTGCTGCTCTGGCTCCATCAACTTGCTGTCAGATTCACTTTTATTCAGTTCAGTGCTGAGAAATTTCCAACAAGGCAGAATGAATCTGCCAAGCCCTGATGTACAGCAACACACAAGGACACTTACTGGACTGGTTTCTAAGAATGGGACACCATTTGGGAGAGCTAAGAAACAACTCATTAGAGCACCAGAAGAAATCCTTTTCTTCTAGGACACTGCTGTGCCATGCAAGAGAAAATGCCATTAAACAAAAATGATAGACTGCAAACAAACACAGATAATTTACTGAGCAAAAAATACCTTGTAGTTAGAGAGAAAATAAATTACCATATGTGGACACCTAGTATGCCAGAAGGGCAGGGGGATTGCTGCCCCACAAAAAGAAAGCAGTAAATGCAGACAGACGGTTACTGATTATGTTTTGATTTTAGCAATAGAAATTTAAAATAATCCAAAATTGAGGATGTAATTGCCAAAAGGAAGAAAAAAAACACAGAAAAAGAATAATCAGGACTGCAGAAAAGGAGATTATCAAAGACACCTGCTATCACAAGAATAGAAATGAGATCTTTAGAAACCCTGAAAAACTCCTTACAGAAAAGAAACAAGAGAAGTTATAAAAAGCCCAAGAAAGTGATCATTACTGATTCCATCATTTTGGCACATGAACAGCAATGTACTGGAGATGGTAGAGACCACCAAGAGGGGAGGGGAAGAGGAAAAGAAAAATAAAATAAAAGAAGGGGTCTAGGGGTGGTGGTATGTCCTGTATGCATCTTGCCTATGCCTTGACAGACATGACCCAGCTTTGACACCTGCACACAAAGCCTGCAACCTGTTGGCGCTGTGTCAACTGCATCGCTCTCACTTCGCAGCTATGGTGCTCCAGGAACAGACAGGCACCAGAGTATAAACATCTCTGTGAGACTAATGCATCATCTTCTAAATGATTTCCATCAATTCCACTGTTGATGGCTTCAGCTGCAAGACAGTTTTTTAATTCAGAGCAGAAAGTGCACCATGTTAAAGCAAAGCATGGTCTCCTCTCTGACCAGAGAGCTGTTTATTCCGTCCTTCTCCCTTGCCCATTCACACTAAAGAGTACTTCAGCTGCCTCTCTAGAAGATTACATTCCCAGAATGAGTTGATCAAATATACTGAATGCACTACTGACTTCCACAATTAAAAGGTGTCTCTAAAACCTAACAGTTCCTGCAACATTTTTACTTACAGGATGCTGTTTCGTGTCTGAATGCACTCCCGGAGCTATCTCAGATAGAGAGTAAACAGCATTTCAAAACACACAAAAATTCTATAAATTTCTGCTCATTTGCAAGACAATCAAAACAGTGAGAGGTTCTAAGGAGAGGGCTTAATTTTGTTCACTCACTCCCTGCATCCACTGATCCTTGAGTTCATGCAGAACTCCAAAGCCTTTGGAAAAAGAGGAAGAGTCCACTCGGTAGGGATGGAGAGCATGCACGGTATTTAATAACCAGAAACTATGTAGAAGAGACCTTAGGGCTTTATTTTTAACACAACAAATGTTGGTGAAAGACTGTATTTGATACTGAGAGGAATGCAATGGGAAATTTATTTTAAGCATGCAGTTCTAGCAGGTCATAAAGATTGTATCATCATCCTCCTTGGACAGTAATTGGCAATAAGAATACATGATCTTCTATCAGTTTGTTCATTGATGAGTTGTGAGGAAAGAAATGCAGCATCCAACATGCTGTTTATTTAATATTCAGCTTTCTTGAACTCTTCTTATGCAAAGCACAAATGCTGATGATCAATTATTTTAGCAATCATAGTTCAAGCTGAAATTTTACAGTCTGTAAACACATTATCATGACCACAATGTTTTGCATTTGAAAATTGCAGTTGCAGCAACCCATACAAATGCATACCCTGCATTAGGCTTGCAAGAAAATCCTCTTCTGGCTAGATACACAAGGTGGGTTTTTTCCTAACAGTGAAATGAATGAAGCACACACATATGCTGAGCATTCACTTATGTGGTGTACAAATGCACACATTCACACACTAAAACACGTGCTTGCTTTTAATATTAAATGAAATGTATTTATACTAATCTCTAATAAGAATTTATTGCTAATTAGATTTCAGGATTTTAAAACTAAATGATCAGATAAGATAGAAGTCCAAGTCATTTTTGTAGGAAAATTTCCTGTAAACTTCATCAGGCTGACAACAAGGAGCACCAAGTTTTCCCAAAGCAACCAGTAGATCTGTGGGAGCATCTAGAACGCCCCTCATACTTGGTGGGGCCTAATAGATCCTGAAATGCAAGTCTATAATTAAATAAAAATTTGCAAAATTCAGTTTAGACTTTTTATGAGAACACTTAATGCACATCTAGTTGGGGTGTAATGTATACTGCATTACATTTCACTGATAAACCATAACTTTTCGTATCACTGTTGCAGGAAAATGCTTAGCAATTTGGCATTTAAGTAAGTGTAAAAGGCTAAACAGGGAAAAAGTGGGCCTGCTGCTGAAGGAGGTGGATGAGCAGCAGATGGAGATACAGCTGAGGGTTTTATCAGGGTTTCTTTGATACAGCCTGACCCACAGGATCAGATAGGCTGGGTCCCAGAGTGCAGAGAGCCATGCTATGGCAGGGCCACCATCGTGTCAGAAAACTCATGGAGACTGAGTGAGTCCTTTACGACTGCACTGTGTACCTTAAAAAAAGGGAAAGCAGTAGAGGCTATATACCCAACTTTAGCAAGGCCTGATGCTGCCTGCCACTATATTCATGTACCCAGTCTGGGATGTTGCCTTCTGAACATGAGACTGCCAGATGGGTAGAAACCTGACTGCATAATTTGACTGCATGATTTGGCTGCATGAGCAGTGGTTAATGTGTTTTCAGTTACTGACCTAGAGGACAATGACGTGTATGATACTGCAGCCATCTGTCCTGGGACCTGACCTATTCAAGTCTCTATCAGTGACTCAGAACACCAAGGAACACACTCCCATCAAGTTTGCAGGTTATACTTGGTTTGGGGTAGCTAGCAGCCACGCTTCAGGGCAAGGCTGCCATCCAGAGGGACCAGCGACCTGCTGTACAACTCAAGAAGAAAACACAGAGTGCTGCTCCGGGGAGGGACAAGCTCTTGCATCACCCGGGGCTGGCACCCACAGCCGGGAGCAGCTCTGCTGAGGAGAGCCTGCAGGTCTCTGCAGGCAGCAAGCCGAGAACCAGACAGCAGCGCTTTGTACCTGATGGCCTTCTTGATCTCACAATGGTTTACTCTGTCAGTTCACTGCCTTTGGAATATTTTGACTTTGAAACTTTAATAACATTATTCAGCAGTTCTTTTATAAAATAAAGTAGCCCTGGTAGAAAGTGTGATGTCAGCACATCCATGTCCAGTAGGTACTGCTAGTTGTGGGGGTTTTACTTCAAAATGTGCCCTCTGAATGGAGAGAGCCAGTGGAGAGCTTTCAGCAATAACTGAAAACTGTAATTCCTGTGTCCATTATGCCACAATTGGAACTTTAATGGGGACATTCTACAGCCCATGCTGCAAAGTAAATACTATGTGCATGGACAAGTGCCACATGGTAACTGCAGTGAGATCTATGCTCATTTGCCACAGGACTTTCTCCAACTTGTATTTAACTCTGGCTCCTTATCAAGCATCTTAAAAATCAAGCAATTGCAAATTACTATAATAAGTGACAATTTGAATCTTCATTAGTACAGCACTTAACACGCAAACCCAAATTAATGTATTTCTGCATGCAAAAATCCAAATGGCTGCGAGAGAAGCACATGCTCAGATGTGCTCAGAACTGAGCACACTGTCACAAATCTACTGTGGAAACCGTGTACTGGGCATACGTAATAGGCAATTTGTGAACACATAATTGCTATTTCTAACCAAAGCAAGCAAATCTATCCGAGAAAGACATTCGTATAAACACATTATTTTATATAGATGGATAGATGCCATACACACTTCTAAATATTTCATAGAGAAGCGCATTTCAACAGCATGAAAAACAATGCGTACAGGGGATGTAAAGAGCCCTGAAATCCCCACTGCAACTGATGCTCCCCTCCTCAGTTATCTTCTGCTGAGAACAAAACAGCAGCTGCACAAAGAGAAAGCTAAATCATCAGCATCTGGTGGGAAAATAAGAGGCAAGAAAGTTACCATGAAAGTCTTCCCAAGCTTGAACAGCAGCCCTACCTTCAACCCAATCCATCAGGCTAATATTCCAAAGTTAATGTTCATTATACAATTGTTCTGAATAAGTGACATGTTTTAGATGTACAAGCACAAGGCTTCTAATATTTATGCAGACAAAAGTCAAGTTCAGAGTTGTTAAAAGGTATTCTCTAAAAACTACAGTTAAACCATAACCTAAGGTTAATGCAGAGATTTAATTTGGCAGGATGGTGTTTATAGTGTTCCTAGATTTTGAAATGCCTGCAAAATTCATCTCTTTCCTTTAAATATCCACTTAGAGTAAAATCTCTTCCACAGCAAAACACAAATCCCTAACATAAAAGAAATTAAAAATACCTAAACATTCATAAATAAAGGGGTTCAAAAAAGAACCTGCAAACACATACCTGAGCAACATGGGCAGACCACAACAGTCTGATTAAGGACCACTTTGGAAGTATAAAGATCAATTAAAGCATATACTTGGAATATTAGCTGAAAAGCATATATACGTCACTGAATTTCCATTGCTCTTCAGAAGAAATCCTCTTAACTAAGCCTACAATCAGAACATCTACTGCTTAAATAATCACAAAGAAAAGCAAAACCATTTTGCCTCTTGTAGTCTCAATGCACATTCCTGAGTTACTTATACTTTAAGCAAATGACAAAACCCCAAAGTATTCTTTCTTTGACAGTGCTTTCGTAGACTTAGAGGCTGTGGTTGCATGTCTTCAAGAAGTCTGGTACATACATAGACAATATGAAAACATCAGTGATGCTCATTAAAAAACACACACTGGTTTAGAGGTTATATCCCTCTATCTTTATATAGACTATAGATTTCACAGAATCAACCCAGGTTGGAAAAGACCTCAGAGATCATCTGTCCACCCATAATTCTCTCTGCATAGCACTTCTAAAACATGACTTATCCATCCATAGAACTGAATTCTATCTAGACTTTTATTATCTTGTGCCTGAGCTTATGCTGGTCCTGGCAATAGAAAACTTGCTCCACTCAGATCCACTGGGATCCTTGAAAAGGATTGTCTTGCCACATATCCTTCATCGCTTCACTTTTTAATACCTCACACTTAACAGGTTTCTCTTTTAATAGCTCAGAAGGACCTTTCACTTTGCTTATCACTGATTTGGTACCAAAGAGCTAACTTCAGCTGCCTCCGAAGGGCTAATGATACACTTGATATTTTCAAATCAGCATGCTTCTCTCACATAGTGCTCGTTATGAGAGGTGCTCCCAAATTTACCAGCCTCCTTTGAATCCCTTTTCAAAAGCTCCTTTTCCATGCCAACTACAAAAACTGTTCAGTGGCTCCAAGTGAATTTTTCTTCCATGAATATATATAATGGCGTTCTGAATTTTCGCGTTACCATTTCTGAGCAAAGAACCCTGCAGGAATATTCTGGGAAAAAAAAATCTGATTGTGTTTATTTTGGACATCACTTTCTAGTTTCACTTGATGCCTTTAGCCTTTGCATTAGAGTAACAAAAATCACTCCCTGATTACTTTTACCCTAATGCTCCCAATTTTATATGCCTTCTCCCTTTACTCACTCAGCTGTTGCTGGGTTCCTCCCACCCAAACTGGAGACTACATTTCCACTGCTGATTCTGACTGCAGAAATAACTTACTGTGAACCCGAGCAGACACTTCACTAAGTTTCTAGCAAAGCCTTAAAACAGAGTAAGCTTGTTTTCTCATTTAGCAGTACAGGCTTCTGGAATGTTCTAACTCAAGGACATAAGATGCTGAGTCCAATACACAAACAAAGGTTCAGCACTACTAATTTCTGCTCTCGGGAAGAGATGCTCTGTATCGCCCACGGCAGCAGAGGAAAAGGACAGTGAGGGATACTGAAGACTGTCAAATCCTCCCTCATGCTTGGTTATTCAGTCTCCATGCCTTGTCTTACTACCGTGAAGAAAGAATTAGATTTTCTCTCAAGGGTTGAACTTTACTGAGGATGAAAGGTAGCTGTGACAAACCAGAAACCTGCAAGGAAGCCACAGACTTGGTTACTGCACGCTCTAGTAGTAGCTCTAATGCAACCGTTGTTAGAGCCAAATCTGCTTCCTGGCAGTCCAGGCCTTATTCTGCAAAAGCAGAGAAGAGGGTGAAGAAGTTCCTGCTATGTGCAGCAGAAGGGAATGGCTGTAGAAGTTCAACACACAGGCTTCCATTAATTCACTAGATGAACAACTTCCACATGATCCCTACAGCACATCCTAATAAATTCATATTTTTCACTTGAAGTCAGAAAATCCATTTTTTATAGAGATTTGAAGTTGACCGAGACAGAAATTAATGAGATTTCTAGTACTGGTTTTCTTTCTTTGAGTGTGAATCTATAAGAACTCTGGTAAACACACTAAAAGGTTTTATAGCTTCATACTTTATGGTTAAATAATTTTATTTCCTTTCTGAGATGTCTCTCATTTTTTAAGGAGCTACTGCCTACTGAGTCATGGATATTTGCAAAGCCCTAGCCACACTCAACTACTGTTATTTTTCAGTCTCTAGAAGGAACAAGATGATCATTACTATAGCATCAAGGAAAATAAAACCCATGCTGCCCTCACTAAGTTAACATTGCACATCCAATAAAATAATCATTTCAAAAATTATAAAATCATTCAAACAATTTTATCTTTGATGTTCCCACAGTTACTAAACTTAGCCATTTTTTTCATGTTTCTCTTAACAAGACTTGCATGAGATGACCTAGTTTATTTGCACTCCTCCCAAACTGTGAAGTAGAATGTGTTAACATAAACCAAATGGTCCCAGTCATTTTGAAACAAGCTTCTCCTCTGCCAGCTACTCACCCTCCACCACCTCTGTCTATTGCCTTGATGATTTCCAACCAGTTTTCCTCCCAGGCCTTTGCTGCCATTTCCTTTGTTCTCAAATCTTGCCACCCCAAATGCCTGATACCACCCTGCTTTTTCCCCTGGGTGCTAGTGTCACTTTTTCTCCCTCTCAGACCAAGTCTCGCTACCCCAAGCAACTGAGTTTCACCTTACAACCTTGTTCTTCACCTCTAAAGGCACCAAAATCATGATGTAGGTAGGAATAATCAGTAGTTCAAAGTCCAGTGAAGCCAAGCGCTGCTTGTAAACCACACAGTAGCTGGCTCTGCCTGCTGTTTAAATGAACACAGTTTGCCCCCAAGCTGTGCAATTGGCCAGCAAGCACAGCCCAGCAGACACCATGGGGTAACACCATCACCTCTTTCACTCATCTGCACAGAGCAATTGAATGCTTCAGGCATGGGAGAAAGCCCAGCTTGGATTAGTGCCAAAACAGAGGAGAGGTCGACATATCACCTATCCCACTGCTAAACAGGAGAGTGAGAGAACTTCATATCCTGATCCAGTGAAGGTGTCAGTGCCATCCCTGTCATACAGTATTACTCAGGTTTACTATTTTCATCTTCGCTAAAGCAGTATCTATGGTAAGAATAACAGCCCCCAAATTGCATAATATAACCTGGCAGGGGGGCGGGGGGGTGGGGGTGGGGTGTAAGAATTATGAAAGAAACAAGCAAACAGTAGTGAGGAAAAGGCCTTTAAGCTTTTGTACTGTTGTGGCTTTGTTCAGAGCAAAATAATATTAAACAACCTTGCAATAAGCTGCCTAAAGCGAACTGTTCTGAGCTTCCTCTGGTTTAATGACTACTCATTTCCTCACTCCAGAGCAAACCTGCAAGTGCCACAGGCCATACAGGAGCAAACAAGTGCCTGCAGTAGTTAGGAGGAGAATATGCAGTGAACACTCACCTATTAAGTGCAAGCCTGAAGGACAGGCGATTGCCAACAGGGGATCAGTAAGGAAATCATTCAGAGACACAAGAGCCACCATTCACACAAAATAACATCCATTCTTTAAAATTACTGTAACTGTGCACTCTTATGTCAGAAGTTCACATCAGAAAACATCACAGGGTTTGTTTCTTTATTAACCTTTCTCTCACTTATCCTCAAGTTTAAAGGAAGTTGTTCAGCTGTTGCGAGAGCTTCAGAGTGACACCAGATAATCCACATGAGCCTGGAGTCTTAAAGCCTAGGACCACAGACTACCACCACGCTGAGAACACTAAGGAACAAGATCTAGAGTATGTGACCAAATAGTTGCAGTTGTAAAATACATTTCTCCCCAGCATCCTCAAATTCACAGAAGTAGATTGGTCCACCATAAGCCTGGAAGGACAATTTCAACATGCTCTTTCCTTCTGTATCTTAAGACAGAGTAGCTTTAGAAGATAGTAAAGAAATACGATGTCCTAGTCCAGAAATAGCTACCAGAGACTGTTTCTCCTCATCTCTCTGCTGCAATTTGAAATTCTTACAATGACAAATACTGTTTCTCATATTGCAAAGGGGTTGTTTTGCCACAAATGTGAGCTTTTTTCTGTTCTTTCTGCAAACCACATTGAGAACTGCAGCTGAACCAGGTCAAGGGCTCTTTCCACTGATCACAAATACCACAGCAATCTGCCACACAAAGAAAAAAGCGAGATGGTACAGAACTATGTTCCAGATGAATTTGTACAAAAAAAGCCCAATAGGACCAGCTGTGAGGTGGGGGGACCAGGTTTGATCAGCCACTACCTCTCCCAAAGGCAGTGTATCAATATGTCATGCTATTGCTGATTTCTGGGAAATAAGGCACTCAAAAAGCACACTGCCACTCACCCATTAGCATGAATGCGGAGCCCTGGCAGGAGGCTAGTAGTTTTGTTCAGGATTTTAGGTAGGGTTGGTAACTTCACTCAGACGAAAATCGGATTGAGAATGCAGATGAGATTGTCCATTTGGCCACGAAGTAAGAGCAACTGTTGCAAGAAGTTTGAGCTGTAGAAATCTGGGGTCCTTAAATATATGCCCTCTGAAACTACAGCTGTCAACCAGCTGTTGCTCAAGGTAGCAAGAAAAAAAATACCAAGTCTCCTACTGCAACTCAACCGTACTATTTCCAGGAACACAAAGATCAATTAAATGAAACAAAGTCACCACTGATCAAGAATGAACACATCTTGTCTCTATAATACGCTGTGGCACAGACAGCCCAGAAAACTCAAAATCGCAAGCAAGGAAAAACTGATTCAGTTTCGGGCACACAAACACAATGCTCAATTGCTGGGCTAAACAACTTCAAAGATTCGTTGTCTGAACCACTTCTCCAGCCACTATTCTTCTCTTATTCATTGGGTAAACTGACACTATCCCACAACCTCAAGTCATAACTGATGACGATTATAGAAGAGAAATCTGGTCTCGATCAGTACTAAATTCTTGCCTTCTTGCTCATTGAGAAAGGAAGGTAAATTTCATTCTGAATTCAGCACAAATAATCTGCAACCAACAAGCATGGCTCCTCGGATTTTGATCTTGCACTACCATGACAAAAAAAAAACCACCCCACGTTTCCTCAATTAAACAAAAACAAAAACGGGAACACTTAATGAACAGGAGCTCAAATGCGCAACGGCAGGGTAGCAGGATAACGGCAAGGTCACCCATTGCAGGCTCCAAACTTTGACCAGCTTCCTGCAGCTTGTTCCCCAGTTTTAGGGAAAGACCACCAAAAAGCCACTTGCCTTAAACAGAGCTGCAACTCCAATCACATATTCTCTGAAGCATTACATTTGTAATGCACCTAGGTGGTGAAACTACATATGAAAAATATGCTCTGTGATGAAACACAATATCAATACAGAGCACCAGAAATTCTCTCCCACCAAACACACACACTTATTTTAATCTCCAGTAATTGAAGCATGGCACTACAACTGCAACACTCACTGATTGGAGGCTGCTGT
>CM026889.1:33259204-33308398 GCA_015227895.2 Colaptes auratus | reverse complement strand
AGAAAGAAAGAGAAAGAAAGAAAGAAAGAAAGAAGGAAAGAAGGAAAGAAGGAAAGAAGGAAGTAGCTGATACAATTCCATACTCTGTGTTTATTTTGTTGTATTTAAATTAATGAGAAGTACTAAACTTTTCAGCATTTTAAGTTGTTTAATGTTCAGTCCTTGCAGGATTATACAAAAATTCAGTTCTCAAAGTGTGCTGCAATTAATGTCCAAATAATTCAAACAGCACTCACAAAGGAGAAGATGCAGCTTGACTGCTTCCAAGAGCAGTTGTAGAAAACATCCTGACATTTCCAAGTTTGAGGGGTTTTGTTTGTTTGTTTATGTTTTGGGTTGGTTTGGTTGCTTGATTTGGGGGTTTTGTTTGTTTGTTTTATCTTGCTTCTGTTTGGAAGCAAACTAAAGTCCAACAGGTTTGGAATACCGGGTTTTGAGATGAAACTACCAGAAATTCTTTGTGTTCTCAGGTGCAACATTAACCTTCTCACAGAAACTGCCTTTATCTTGTGTCACATTAATGTTTTGCACAGAGACCTTCTGCATGCACATTATAAAAACCTTTACGTATGATTTTGTTATGTGGCTCTAGAGGGCAATTATATTGCTGGCTTAAGAAGAATGTGTGCCCTTGCTTGGTGATACCATGGTGTAATTATGGGGCAACACAAGATAGCTCTTCCTCCTTCTTCCCCACCCTTAGCCCCACCTCCTCTCGCCTTACCAGGAGATAAGAAAGGGAGGAAAGAAAAAAGGTACAGGAATAGTGTTCAGCTGATTTACACAGAATATTTTACTCCCCTGCTACAAAGGTATCAGCTTACACCAGTACATACAGAGAAAAGAAGGAAAAGGGGAAGGAATACCTGCCCAAATCCTATAAAAGGCAAAACCACAGCCACCTGCTGAGGGAGCAGCATGACAAGAGGATGACCAGAGGATGACCTGGGCTCATATGCAGCATAGCCATAAATGCAGCAGTTGGAATTCATCATTTTGATAGTGGGGGATATATATATACACACACACACACACATACATATCATGTAGTTCTGCTGTGGGCTTCAGAATGGATGTCTTAACCATGGAGTTGAAAGTTCTTCAAGTACCAGGGAGGTGGACACTGGAAAGTGTAATCTTTTGTTATTTTATCCCACATTCCCATCCTGCCCTCTTTATAAATGGACAGCAAAGGCTGCACTATCCCTTTTTCCCTCTCTCTGCTCCCAGCCCGACTGCTGTCTCTTGTTTGGTGTTTTGGGGAAGGCTTTTGCCCTTGAGCAGCCCTGGCTAGTTTTTTCCTGCATCATTCAGGCCTGGATAGGGAGGTATGGGGGCATGGGGGTGTTGAGGCCCGGGGTTGAAGCCTAGCTGTGGGGAAGGTTCTGGCAAGGTTCTGGCCTAGTGAAGTTTTGGCAAGCCCGGGATGGAGAACTGGGCCAAGGAAGAATATGGATTTGTGTATTCTGTGTGGTTTTGTACTGTTGTATGTAGTTGTCAATAGTATTTCCATTTCATTTGCCAATTCTTTCCTGGGGAGGTGGTGGAGTCACTGTCCCTGGAGGTGTTCAAGAGGGTATTGGATGTGGCACTTGGTGCCATGGTCTAGTCATGGGGTCTGTGGTGACAGGTTGGACTCGATGATCTTTGAGGTCTCTTCCAACCTTGGCAATACTGTGATACTGTGGTACTGTGAATTTCAAGGTCTAGCCCTGAAGTTTAAAGCAGTAAGTTGAACTAAAAGACCTCAAAAGGTTCCTTCCACTTTTCCTTTATTTTTTAATTCTCATTGATTCTATACCTCTGACTTCCAGGTTAAGAGACAATTTAAATTAAGCCAAATAAACCATTGTTGCTTTTCATCTCACTGTACCTGGGTGACACCAGGTCATTGGGTGATCATCAGTTACACTTTCTTGTGTTTCCTCCCCAGGATACTCACAACGTGGATATTCTTGTTAGGCTCATATCATGAGATAAAAACATTTATTTTCCAATAACTGTTGAAGACGAAATGGTGACAGTCAGCTCACATAGAAAGAAACACTGTCAAATGCTGAGATTCACAACATTAGCACTTCCACAGCTACAAAGCAGAAGCAAAGAAAGGTGGAGGACCATAACCTAGTTTGTGCTTCAACAAAGCAATTTATAAATACTACATTTCTGTGAGGAAAGAATAGAGAGTTTTAGAAAGTCTCAGAGGTAATTAGCCAGACACTTTTTGGGCACTTGATTGATTGTTTTTTGAAAAACACTAAAGCCCCCAGAGCTGCAACAAAGTTTAAAAGCTTAGGTCTAGACATGAGGTCATCATTCTTCATTATCACCTTATGTGGAGAAATAAAAAAGCAATGCCCTTGTGATGGAAACCGAAGCACTTATTGATACAGCTCTGCAGCCTACACCTCCCTCTTCCCTCTCCCTGCTATGGAACAAATTATGCTATTTACCAGACAGCTCTTACAGGGGTTTTATAACAGGTTCCTTACTCTGCTCTGAAGCCAAGCAAATTGAGCAAATACCAACTGGGAGCTTACCACTCACTTGTTTGCAGAGAGAGAGATGAAATATTGTTACAAATTGTATGCTTCCTCGGTGTCCAAACAGTCATGGATTATAAGAGAGCTAGATGCAAACCTGACACATGGTTATTTATGTTACCCACTGCTATGATCTCACAAGCACAACAATTTCTGCAATGAAACCTATCAAAGCTACCAAACCCTTGGAGAGAGTTATCAGCAATGATTCATTAGACAACCTCCAAGTCAGTGCTGTGCCTATGGTGCTGAGGGATGTTCGTCGCTTCTGCCATGTGAAGCACTTCTACTGGGTTTCAAAGAGAAGAAAAAATACCATCTCTTAGTCCTTTTTAAGGCATGCATTGTATTAGTCGTGCAGGACTGAAGAAATGAATGCAAACACTCCTATACCAATGGCCACTCAGTGAATAACACCAAAGTGTATCTTATTTGAATTTTCCTAGTTTTCTGTGCAGGCTGCTGGATGCCCTCTTCACATGAGGCTTCTCCATCTCTTCCCACCACCTCCCCCCTTTACTACTAGTGGTTTCAAGCACACTTCATTAGGTGATTGTTAAAAGTTTTACTAGTTTAAATAATCAGGTGCAGTAGTCATAGTTTAATCTCTGTCTATACAAAGACCATGAGATAGTGATTTATTGTATGTGATGTGACTGGTTCAGAGAAGCCTTTGTATGTATTGGGGCTTCAAAACCACAAAACCCAAACCAAACAAACCTAAAAACAAATGAATAAGCAGCAATAACAACAACACCCCAAACCAATGAACAAACCCCACCAAAACCCCAAACCAACCAACCAAAACCAAACCACAGGAACAGCCAAAGCATAACTGTCTGTGTTCTAGGGAAAAACAATCTGTGCTCTGCTAACTTCTATAAAGATGTTTGCTCCTGTGGTGCTTGCAGAACAAACCATAGAATCATAGAACGGCTTAGGCTGGAAGAGACCTTAGACATCGTCTAATCTAACCTCTCTGCCATGGGCAGGACACCTCTCAGCTAGCCCAGGCTACTCAAAGCCTCATCCAGCCTTGACCCTGAACATCTCCTGTAGGTTCCTTTCAGGTATTGGAAGGCAGCTCTAAGGTGACCCCTGGTGTCTTCTCCAGATTGAGCATGCCCAGTTCCCTCAGCCTGTCGTCATAGCAGAGGTGTTCCAGCCCTTGAATCATCTTTGTGGCCTACTCTGGACTTGTTCCAACAGATCTATGTCCCTCTTACAGTGGTGACACCAGAACTAGATATAGTATTTGAGGTGGGGCTTCACAAGAGCAAAGGAGGAGAATCCCCTCTCTTGATCTGTTAACAAGTCAGTGACAACAGATGATTTTTTTTTGGTTGTCAGTGGCACAAGTCTTTGTATTTGCTAACTCCTTCCTGGTAATAAATTCACACCTTTATATACAAAAAAGTGTACCCTCTATGCTGAAGGTATTGCTGAAAGTATCATGCAATTAAAGCCTTCCAGTAGAAGCCTTTCTCATCATACTCTGATGAAAGCATGTCTTGCAGATAGCATTCCTTTCTTGACTAAAGTCGTTGGTTCATCTTGGGTGCAGATGTCTGCCCTTTGCACAGAAAATTGTAGGAAACACATGTGTTAGATCAGGACATTTTAGGTAATTAGAGATTATTAAAGGCTTCAAAGGGAACATTTCTTTCCCAGCTGCATCTCAAGACAGGGCACAGAAGCAGCAGCACCCTCCCTGAGCAGTTTTAATCCATCTTAGGTTGTTTATTTCGAGTTTCACAGCACCTCAGCAGTGCTGCTCTCCTGTTTGTTTGGTGTGGTAGGAAGGGATTTATTATTTCATAAGAAGACTACAATTTTTTTTTTCCACAAAATATTTTCCAATAAAGTGTGAGGTCTCAGACTCATTATTCCCAAATTATTTACTAATTTTAACCAAGATAGTCTTTGCCCTTGGTGGGTAGTCCACAAATAATGTAGGCAAGGCTTTCAGCCTTCAGACGCAAAAGTCATCAGACTTATTGTCTACTCAAATCCAGCCTTCAGCTTCAGTTCCCTTCTTTACTTGAGTCTATAATGCTGACTGGCAGAAAATACATTTTGAAGTTTATATTTAGGAATATTGCAACACAACCTACATTACTGAGCATCTTGTGCAACTCAAAAAGATCAGCTCTGTGAATTACAGAGAGGTTGGTGAAGAGTAGAAGGTTATTGCTATGCTAATCATCACAGCTGTTTGTGTACTGCATACAAGTGGTGTACTTGAGTTGGTCTCTCCTCTGTAGTGCAGAGATCCCAGTGGCAGCATTGAGGGACTGAGGTTCAATAAATGTTCCTCAGAAATACATCAGGAAAGCTGATCCTGCCCTTGGACCGAGAGGACAAACTCACTGACTTGTAAGTCCTTTGAGCCCTACATTATATAATCAAAATTAACAACACACTAAAATCTAGCTTTGGTCAGATTTAGGCCAAAGGTTAGGCTCCTCCAGATTATTTGAGTTCTGCACAAGGTTTAATTTAAGAAAATCAAACAAAACAGAGGAAACAAACAAACCAACCACAAACAAACAAACAAACAAACAAAAACAAACCAAAAAACCAACACTCAATACAATACAATACAATACAATACAATACAATACACCAGGTTGGAAGAGACCTTCAAGATCATCGCGTCCAACCCATCAACCAATCAGCCCACCTAAATACAATACAGTACAATACAGTACAATACAACCCACCTAAACAACTAAAAACTAAACCTGGCACCAAGCACCCCATCAAGCCTCTTCTTGAACACCTCCAATGAAGGTGACTCCACCACTTCCACAGGCAGCTGATTCCAGTGGGCAATCACTCTCTCGGTATAGAACTTCTTCCTAACATCCAGTCTAAACCTCCCCTGGTGCAGCCTGAGACTGTGTCCTCTTGTTCTGGTACTGGCTGCCTGGGAGAAGAGACCAACCTCTGCCTGGCTACAACCTCCCTTCAGATAGTTGTAGAGAGCAATAAGGTCACCCCTGAGTCTCCTCTTCTCCAGGCTAAGCAACCCCAGCTCCCTCAGCCTCTCCTCATAGGGCTTGTCTTCCAAACCCCTCACCAACCTTGTTGCCCTTCTCTGGACACGCTCCAGTAAGACCCCAGACACAACCTCACCTGTTCATCATGGGATCTGGCTGTTAAATGATACTTGAAAAAAAGAAAAGAAAAACCCTCAAACTGCACCCACTATTTAAAGCATAAGATACAGCCTGTATTTGATTGCTATTCTTCCAAGCAAGAGAAGAATTCCTGCAAGGATTTATGAGAGTGTTTCTGCCCACACCTACAAGTATGGCTTTGGTAAACTTAGATTTCAAAATGGCAGGCTCCCTCCCTGAGTGTCATGTGCCATTGTAGAGTTTGCTTCATGACTAGGGGGAATGGGATGAAGCTGGAGGTGGGGAGATTCAGGCTAGATGTGAGGAGGAAGTTCTTCACTGTGAGGGTGGTGAGGCCCTGGAATGGGTTGTCCAGGGAGGTGGTTGAGGCCCCGTCCCTTGAGGTGTTTAAGCCCAGGCTGGATGGGGCTCTGGCCAGCCTGATCTAGTGTAGAGTGTCCCTGCCCATGGCAGGGGGTTGGAAACTAGATGATCCTTGTGGTCCCTTCCAACCCTAACTGAAACTATGAAACTATGAAACTATGTTGTCATTAAAACAGCAGCACTGTGATATCTTTGAGGAATGTGATTTCAGTTGGTTTATCTCAGATTATCTTGGTGCCAAATGTGCAATTTCATTGCAGCTTTCTTAGATAGTCACAAAAGTTATGTGTATGCCAATGAGAGCCAGAGATATGCTAATGACAAAACATTCTGATACATCTCCCGCTGACACAAAATTCATGGTACACATTTTAAAAGCATTCCGGCTTCTAGCTCAAATCCTCTTATTGAACTAAGTCTCACAACACTGCACTGGGTTTGTGCAATATGGTAGAGAGAGAAGGGTTTCAGTGTCCCAGCTCCAAAATGTATGGAGAGGTGGATTTGTGCATGATCGGACTACTAAAAGTAATGCAGCATTTTACAATACAATACAATACACCAGGTTGGAAGAGACCTTCAAGATCAGCGCGTCCAACCTATCAACCAATCCAACCCACCTAAATACAATACAATACAATACAATACAATACAATACAATACAATACAATACAATACAATGCAATGCAATACAATACAATACAACCCACCTAAACAACTAAACAACTAAACCGTGGCACCAAGCACCCCATCAAGCCTCTTCCTGAACACCTCCAATGATGGTGACTCCACCACCTCCACGGGCAGCCCATTCCAATGGGCAATCACTCTCTCTGTATAGAACTTCTTCCTAACATCCAGTCTAAACCTCCCCTGGCGCAGCCTGAGACTGTGTCCTCTTGTTCTGGTACTGGCTGCCTGGGAGAAGAGACCAACCTCTGCCTGGCTACAACCTCCTTTTGTCCTTATCCAGGGTTCCTTCATTCTCAAGGGCATCATTGTCAGATGTTTCTTCATTGGTTCCACAGAACAACAAACCAAAAACCCAGACCTGAAACACACAAAAACCCCAAACCCACCAACCCCCAAAAAACACACAGAAAAAAACCCCAACAAACAACCACCAAACACCACCAACAAAAATCCAACAACCCTTCCAAAGACCCTAACAAAAGACCCTAGTGCCAACAAAACCCCCAAAGCTACACACATCTAGATATGATAAATCTTACTATAGGTTGCTATTCAACAACAGTCTGTAAAAGTTTTCTTCTTACAAGACTCTTGGAATACTCATGAGTGGGAAAACGGGAATGCAGATGGTTATTTTCTCCACACTTGCCTATCTAAGCGTGGCATCATCCATCTGAAGGGCAGAAATGCAGCCTGTTTGAGGGAGAAATGAAGTAGTCAGATTTTATTACAAGAAAAAAGCAGTGGAAAGAAAGAGAAAAAAGCTCTAAGGACATAAGGGGAGAAAAAAAAATCTGTAATTGTACTTTCTGTGGAAAAGCTGAATGACTGCCTTGGCTCTAAATGTACTCACTGCACCCATCAAATGAAAATTAAGGATAAACTTTACCTGCGTATCTTGGGACTAGTGGTGTTTAATTCCAGAGTGAAGCCAGAGTGGTACTAATTCATACAAATCACAGCCCAGCCCATTGGAGAAGCTATTTCAAACTTCTGAAGAGAGTATTTCACTTCTCACATAAAAGTGACTGCAGGACCTGACCGGAAGCCCAGTGGCTCTTTAGGCTGACTGAACACCATTAACACACTGTGCCGCTTGCTTTGGTGCAGGCAAGGTGTTAGGTGCTTTGGACGAGAGGCTGATGGCTCTCTGCAGCTTCATATTTCACTTTATCTCCTATTTTGTGCAGGTGGTAATAGCTACACTCAAAGTGCACGAGATTTGTTTCTTGCTAATACTGTGAACAATGTCACCTATTTCCTGGCTTGTCTTTTCAACAGCCATCATAATCTCCCCTGCTTGCAGTTCCCCTAATATCCTCTTTTTATCTTTTTGGCTAGCTCTCTTTCAAGTGGCTAGCAATATATTAGCTCATCTCACAGGATAAATAACACTTCTGCCTTAATGTTAGCCTGCTTGTCAAATCATAGAAGAAAAATGCTACCTGGGCTTTAGGTTGATTATATACAGTACACATCCGAGTAACAGAGATGTGAGCACAATACTTAATGTGGAGTCCTGTGTTCTCCTAGAGCTGCCTTCCAGCAAAACTTTACAAAGTCCAAGCTAAGCCTGGCCTGGTGGCTGCTCCAGCCAGGCAGCTTTGGCCTCTAAATTTTGACACAAATTGGACAAGACATGTCTAATGCCTCACATGTCTTTTAGTGCCTGCCTGGGTCCTGAATATGATTTATTGTTACAGGGAAAGACAGGTAAAAAAGATAAGATTCTCTCCCATGCTCAAGGTCTATTCAGAAGCATATGTATATTTGTACTTACTAATAGGCACCTCAGATCTGAGAAAAATAGGGGAGCAACAGCAGCTAATCAAATTGTTTCAGGTGGAAAAAGAAAAGGCTTGAAAATTGCATCCCTGTGGTCATTTAACAGTTTTCTAACACATCTTTTTCTTTTAAAAGAAATCTTTGACTTCTGCACCTCTAATTCAGCACAGAGTTACTCTTGCAGGTACCTCTATGAGAAATGGTGAGGGGAAAGGGAGCCTCAAAAGGCAGAAGCAGCTTTTCCAGTCACTGTCCAGATTACATCCTCCCTGACTCCCAGCTGTGGACAGGGCTGCAAAGGCACAGCAACAAAACAAATGAGGGTTATGCTCACCTCATCTCCACTGACAGAAGACATGACCCACTAGTGCATTGAAGCTGCTTCTGGGCCACGGGTTGGCTTAACTCTACATTCTGCTTATCACCAAGATTAGTCAAATGGTCTCACTTGCTGGAATCATGCAAACCTTCTCCTTCCCCTCCTCCCCAGGCCCTTACTTTATGCAATTTCATTTCTGAAGAGCTTTCCTACAGGTGCCACCTGCTGTGATAGGACCTGAGGAGGTGATGCATCTTCACAGTCCTGCCTAGTCTGTCTCAACAATACATGTAAGCAGCTGTTACAAATGTCCTCTGAAGCGCTTCCAGGTGTCCGCAGGAATCTGGCCATGCAGGAGCACCAGAAAGCTCTTCCAAGGTCACACTGGGGAGCCGTATGCAGCCTTCATCATCTCCCAGAGATGGTGGTGCAGGCGCTCCACTTGACAAGTATAGCACCTCATTACATCCTAATGTGATGACTCCTGCAGCAATAATGCCATGTTAGAAGGAGGTATGACAAATCAGAGAGCTGACTGCAAGGGCTTTTCAGAGAGGCACGTCCTTACAGGCAGTAGTGACAGGCAATTCTTTTAAAATTTATAATGCAATTTTGTTGTAAAACATTTTCAAGACATAGGCATTTACCCAGTGCTATGAAGGCACATTCCTATAGCTCCAGGAGGCCTTTACAGTCTCATCAGGATTACTTTCAAACAGTGTAAGACAAGGGCTCTGTAAAGCTATTTCATTTGGGGTTTGGCAGGGTTTTTTTCCTATGTTTAATCAGTTTATAAATGTTATGAGTTCAAACAGGGAAAAGCTTGGCTATTCTACGCAATTCTAAGTTGATCACCTCTAAAAGAAGCACAGGAGGTGAAGAACTAACACGGGAAGAAAAAGAGATTAACCGTTGGCAAACTGGTGAAAGATCTGCTGAGAGCAAGGGAGAAGCTGTAAAAATTGCATTTCATTTGCAACTTAAACAAGCATTAAAAAAAATCCTCAAATCAAAACATTTATTGACATTTGGGGAGAAAAAAGAAGAACCTTTCTGCAGAAGGAATAGACCTTTTTGTGATAAGAAAAAGATGATTTCCGGTAAAAAATGTATTGCCTTACCTTAGGTGGCAATGCTCTCTCTGGAGCTCCTAACATCCTACAAAGTAAGGCAGTTTTCAAGCCTCTTAGCTGCAGGACTCATTCAGTTCCATGTTTTTATAGTCTCACTTCTTTGTTCCCAGTAGATGGTTGAAAAACATTCAAGATGGTTTCAGTGTACGACTGCTACTTTTTGAAGATGGCTCATTTAATGCAATACCCTGGTGGCTTTGTGTGTGCTGGCTATTGAAAAGCATGAAAGGAAGCCCAGCTTTTATCCAGCAAACTTTCTGGCACAGAGGACTCCTGGTTTGGGTCTGTTCAGTACGCTGTAACTGTTCTCTGCCTATCCACAAACACTACCCCATTTTCAAACTTTAACAACAAGGCATCGTCTCCCTTCTCACTTCCCTTCATTTCACATTATTTCATTATTACTTCACATCATGCCAGGTCTTTCCTGCCATATTCAGTCAGAATATTTTTCCTGCAAAAAAAAAACAGAAAAGAAGTGAAATACATGGATAAAACATCCACAGATTAGAAGCTAGCTGTTCTTTGTGTGTTAAACAACCTGTTCCTAAAATTAGAGCTGAAGGTGTGATGAAATCTGACTTGAAATAGTTGTCACTTAGACACAGCTGAAAATTAACACAAAGCTTAATTTTGTTTAACAGTATTAGAACCCTACAGGAGCCATTGTTCCTAATTGTTTTCTGATTTAGCTATTGCACACTCCGGTGCTGATTCTGCCAGGTGAGATTATAATGGATCAAATTTTGAATGTCAGCTAATGTAATAAAACAAACATCTCCTCAACAAGAGCAAGTATTACTCAGAAATGTCTTCCAAAAGGGACAGCTTAGGCCTTATCATTTATTTTTATTTAAAATTGGAAATATTTGAGAAATAAACTGTTAGGTAAGCAGAGGACAAAGATGAAGCCAGGGGGATGTAATGCTCCATCCAGACCAGGCACCTGATCCTGACTCAACAAAGGAAGAAGCTGATTTAATACCTATCAAAACCAGTGGAAATTCTGGAGAAAGAGATAACAAAATACCGGTGGAAAGACCACTGCAGGATAACACAGAGATATTCAAGTCTGCTTTAAACTACCCAGATGGTGGTAGCAATCTGGAGTTTAGTTCAGGCAAAACTGTTCTACTTTTGCAGGAGATTTTACAGCGTAATCTGAACACCCCTGCTTGGATATTGCTGTCCTTATCTTGTTCTCACAGCAGTCACAGCAGGAACAGCTGAGCTCTGTTGTACACTTCTGGGGGGCAGGGACTCCCATTTCACATTTGGATAGTGGCTAAGGCTTCTGGAGGAGGAACAAGTGATATCAAGCAATTCAAAGGAAGGATGGACTGAGTCTTCAAGAACAGTGAAATTAGGCATTCGTTAGAACAGCAAAGGTTTTAAAAGGATTTTTCTCTCCCCCCCATGCACACTTAGTCACAGAGGCACAAAATCTGTTTGAATTAATATTACTGCTCTCTGGAATGAAGAGTGGTGAATTAAGCTCTCTGGTACAGAGTGTGGTCTCATTTATGATCCAGACTAAATCAGCAAGAATGAATGTACCTTAATAAACAAAACCTCTGAAAGAGACATGGAGAAAGCCCTCAACATGAGAACATCACAGTGCCAGCTGAACAGCACGCTGTACAAACTTACACATGCCCTACCAAAGCCTCTCAGCCTGTAAGAAAGACTTCAAAGGACACTGTAGAATTATATGCATAATGTGAATGCATTTATTTATTTCATGCTAATAAATGCATGATTCAAAGGGAAAACAAATGTAAGAGAGGATTTTAGAAAGTATCTTACGAGACAGTTTTAAAAATATGTTGCCTCAAGGCCTGAGAGCTAAGAAGACTGAGGAAAGGCAGGGCGCTGTAGACTTCATCACTCTCCTCTCAAAGGACTGCAGAAATTGAATGCTGCTCAGGAATATTGAATTTATAACAGAGAACAGTATCATCTATCATGCAATAGAGGCTTAGTGCGTTTTCCAGGGCAATTACAAACACCAAACCAGAAATGCATTGAAATATCTGAACCAGCTGGAATCACCAACTGACCCTATCACTGCGGCGTCTTCACAAATCACAATTCCTAATTCAAAAGTATGGTTGTAGCTTGCCTAGAAGGTGACTTCCACAATGTCTGGAAGCATTTGAATCCTTCATCTTTTGCTGGTACAAAGATTTATTAATTTTTTTCCCCACAGTTCCTTCACTTTAGCTTTTTGGAACAATGCTTCTATGATCAGGTGACCCACCTGGTGGATGTGGGGAGGCCTGTGGATGTGGTCTACCTGGACTTCAGCAAGGCCTTTGACACTGTCCCCCACAGCAAACTCCTGGCCAAGCTGGCAGCCCATGGCTTGGACAGGACACACTGCGTTGGGTTAGGAACTGGTTGAAGGGCTGAGCCCAGAGAGTGGTGGTGAATGGTGCCACAGCCAGCTGGCAGCCAGGCACCAGTGGTGTGCCCCAGGGATCAGTGCTGGGCCCCATGCTCTTCAACATCTTTATTGATGATCTGGATGAGGGCATCGAGTCCATCATGAGTAAATTTGTGGATGACACCAAGCTTGGGGCAGGAGTTGATCTGCCGGAGGGCAGAGAGGCTTTGCAGAGGGACCTCGACAGGCTGGACAGATGGGCAGAATCCAACGGCATGAGATTGAACACATCCAAGTGCCAGGTTCTGCACATTGGCCACAGCAACTTCAGGCAGTGCTACAGGCTGGGGTCAGAGTGGCTGGAGAGCGGCCAGGCAGAGAGGGACCTGGGGGTGCTGGTTGATTGTAGGCTGAACATGAGCCTGCAGTGTGCCCAGGCAGCCAAGAGGACCAATGGCATCCTGGCCTGCATCAGGAACAGTGTGGCCAGCAGGAGCAGGGAGGTCATTCTGCCCCTGTACACTGCACTGGTTAGGCCGCACCTTGAGTACTGTGTCCAGTTCTGGGCCCCTCAGTTTAGGAAAGATGTTGTCTTGCTGGAGCGTGTCCAGAGAAGGGCAACAAAGTTGGTGAGGGGTTTGGAAGACAAGCCCTATGAGGAGAGGCTGAGGGAGCTGGGGTTGCTTAGCCTGGAGGGAGGTCTCTTCTCCCAGGCAGCCAGTACCAGAACAAGAGGACACAGTCTCAGGCTGCGCCAGGGCAGGTTTAGACTGGATCTTAGGAAGAAGTTCTATACCGAGAGAGTGATTGCCCACTGGAATCGGCTGCCCGTGGAGGTGGTGGAGTCACCTTCATTGGAGGTGTTCAAGAAGAGGCTTGATGGGGTGCTTGGTGCCACGGTTTAGTTTTCTAGTTGTTTAGGTGGGTTGTATTGTATGTATTATATTGTATTGTATTGTATTGTATTGTATTGTATTGTATTGTATTGTATTGTATTTAGGTGGGTTGGATTGGTTGATAGGTTGGACGCGATGATCTTGAAGGTCTCTTCCAACCTGGTGTATTGTATTGTATTGTATTGTATTGTATTGTATTGTATTGTATAATCTGATGTGTCATGAAATAGTGAACATTTATTCTTCTGGAGAGGGTTCTCAAACATTGGAATGGTATGCCCAAAGCAGTGCTGGAGTCACCATTCCTGGGAGTATTAAAGCAGCCTGTGGACCTGGCATAAGGTTTAGTGTTGACCCTTCGGTGCTAAGATTGGACTGGATGAGCTTGGAGGTCTCTTCCAAATGGATGTTTTCTGTGATTCTGTGATTGAGGCCTGGAACAGGGTGCCCAGAGAAGTGGTGGAGTCCCCATCCCTGAAAGTGTTCAGAAAGTGTGTAGATGTGGTGCTGAGGGACATGGTTTAGTGGTGGTAGACTTGGCAGTGTTAGATTAACAGCTGGACTTCAAGATCTTAAAAGCCTTTTCCAACAGCAAAGATTCTATGATTCTTTGATTTTGTGGAGCAGCTTTCACAGACACACAGAACCATTTTGGTTAGAAGATACCTTTAAGTTCATCAAGCCCAGCTCTGCCATGTCCACCACTAAGCTGTGTCTTTTAGCAACACATCTAAGTATGTACAGGGATGGGGATTCCACTACTGCTCTGAGCAGCCTGTTCCAGAGCTTAACAATCTTTCAGGGAAGAATTTTTTCCTAATACAAACTCTAAGCCTCCCCTATCACAACCTGAGGCCATTCTGTCTTGTTTGACAGACTGAATTATCTGATGCACACCAGGGAATTATGGAAAAGCCTACAGTTATATTTGGTTTCTCTAACTTAAGTAATCTTCCACATGTATTAACAAAGCAGGGCAGACTTCACACTGAAAGTTAAATACTTCTTTTAGATTCCTGATTAACACAAATGTACATTCATGCCATTCCTGGATATGACAGAAGTGCCATGAAATTGTATGAATTGTGGAGGAGGAGAGAAAATTTGGGGTAATACAGGAAATACCACCTATTTGCACTGACACTCAGCTCCTTCTTGAATTTCTGATGATTCTTTTGGTCAGGTACTTCTTCACCAGCAAGGACAGTTCCTCCATAGCCTCTCAAACTGTAAGGCAATTACTGCCTCAACACAGAAATGCAAAGGGCCTTTGTCATAGACCTGTCCAGATGCTAAATGATTCCTCCCTCTCAAAACTTTCCCTGGCATCACAGCATCCTCTTAAGTCTCTTCTGGCCATCATAGATCACTGGTAAACCATAATGACTTCCAAGAATCCTGTTAACAGAGAAGGTGTAGAGGTACCTCCTGCTTGGACACCATGAATTCATAGAATCACAGAATTATTCAGGCCAGAAAGGACCTCTGAGAACATCAAGCACAGCCATTTCACCTGCTTCACCAAGTCTGTCACTACACCATGTCCCCAAGCGCCAGATCTAGATGGCTTTTAAATGCTTCCAGGGATGGTGACTCAACCACCTCCTTGGGCAGCTGTTCCAGTGCCTCACAACCCTTTCCATGAAATTTTTTTTCCTAATGTCCAGCCTGAACCTCCCCTGGCACAGCTTTCCTCTCATTCTGTCATTTGTTACTTGTGAGAAGATCCCAGTGCCTACCTCTCTACACCCTCCTTTCAGGTATTTGTAAAGCAGTATCCCCTCAGCCTCCTCTTTTGCAGACTAAACAGCCCCAGCTCCCTCAGCCACTCCTCACAGATGTGTTCTCCAGCCCTTCTCTGTCCCCACTCCAGCCCCTCCACATCCTTCCTGTATTGCGGTTCCCAGCATTGAGTACAGCACTTAAGGTGGAGCCTCACCAATACAGAGCACAGAGGGACAACCACCTCCCTGCTCCTGCTGGCCCACTATTATTAAAGCAGGCCAGGATACCCCTGGCCTTCCTTGCCACCTGGGCACATTGCTGGCTCAAGTTCATCCTCCTGTCAATCAGCATCTGCAGGCTGTTTTCTGCCACACAGTTCTCCTGCCATTCTTCCCCAAGCCTGTAGCATTCATGGGGCTGTTATGGCCCAGGGGCAGCACCCAGGACTTGGTTTTGTTGAAGCTCACGCAATTGACCTCAGCCCATATGTCCAAGCTACCCAGGTCCCTCTGTAGAGCCTCCCTACCCTGAACTGACCGTGGTTCTCCCCCCAGTGAACACAAGAGTCTGGTTATGATGGCAGGAAGGTGACAGGAACGTGCGTTATCGCTTTTCTCTCCTCACACTCCAGAGCTGTGCCGTTTCCCCCTAATAGCCTCACATTTCACTTAGAGTTTATTTCATACCTGCTGTCTCTCTCAGAATCTTTTCTGCATTGCTAGTCTCTGTCCTGCTCTCCTGTATTTTACTTCTTTATTTTTTCCCCCCTGCCCCTGGAGAGAAAGGCCTTACATTCATCCACTTTCACCCACAAAGCTCTGGACTCAATCCAATGTTCTGAACTCTCCAGATCTTTCTGAACACCCTCCCTTTCTTTGCTCATTGCCAGCAATATGCCCTGCATTACTTTTCCCAGTCCAATATTGTTTGGCCCTTCTTGGGTTCAGGTTCTCAGCCATTAATTTAACTGATCAGAGGGAAGGACGGGCTGACAATGAATGCATGCCCAGTGGCACACATCTGACTGAAAATCAGATAAACTTCCTATTGATTTTGCTTTTTTTGCCTTTTTTTTCCCCCTCTTTTCTGGAAGTCTTTGCTCTCTGGTAACCAAGGGCAGAAGCAAACAGGAGGTAGGGACTGGCTGAGGGTTTCTAACAGTAGCAGGGCCAGATGAAACAGAGATTTTCCTGACAATTTTCATTCTCTAGCAGCTTTATGAGGGGAGAAGAGAATTTAAAAGTAGCTTTAGCTGGAAATGTATGCATCTGATCCCATCCTCCCTCTTACACCGTTTGAAAATAAATTATTACTCCCTCACTGCCCATCTATGGAGTATTTGTACACAGACTTTTAGGAACCGCTGTGAAGAAGCTCCTCACACTGCTAAACAAGGCAGGTGGGAAAAGAAAGAACTGAAGCCATTCAGATACTCACTTGACTATTCATCACTCCCAACGACGACACTGTCAGCGTGACCCTTCCCATACAGTTCTCAGCTGTCAGCCTCACCTTCAAATGTGATGCAGTCAAACAAACTACAAGCAACAACTAAAGAATCCATGATGACAGCGGTAACATTTATGGAAATATGGAAATAATAGAGATAAAAAAGGAAAGAGCACACAACTGGTTTTAATCTTTTTTATTAGCATCACTGAGAGTTTTCAGTTGCAGCTCTAGAGGAAAGCTAACAGTCTTTGCAGTGCCCACATGCACCACTTCATTACTTTCAAATTACTGTGCATATTTCTTTAGTGATTCAGTCTGTTTTGTTTTCTTTTGATGAAGGTGGCACTGTCTTTGCTGGAAAGACACAGTTTCTGTTTTGGATGGAGATGCAGAAAATAAGACTATGGAAGTCTTCTTTTTTCATGGAAAAGTCTTCTCTCTGGCACAGTCTACTTACTTTTGTTTCAAAATTAGTTGTTTATTGTTGTTCCCCCCCCCCCCTTAATTTTCCATTTCTGAAGAAAACTTGGGTATTTCTGTATTTTACCTTTCACTCTGAATTTTTGTTCTATTTATTGAGGTATTTTAATTACCTTTGAAAGGAACTCTTAGATATAAAATCCTGCATCTGTCTTCATGAAGGGTGTGCTTTGCCATGGCATCCTGCATCATCCATCCTAATCTCCTGGCAGCAGTGGGAGCTTTCATTAACGCAGCACAAAGAAGGTGAAAAATCCCACACCAGTGGAAGCATTTTGTATGCTGAAGAACTTTGCAGTTCTGTGCCTTCTGAGGATGTGTTCACAGGAGCCAACAATGACAGTCCAGGGGAGGAAGGGCTGTCTTTGCCAGGGGAATGTGGGTGAATCACCCATTTTTTCTGTCAGACTAAAATAAGCATCAATGAAGTGCTAGCTCCCTACTTTACAGAGTTTGTAAAATGCTTTGATATACTGACGTGCACTTCTCTGCAGCTCCCAATAGCTAAGCAAATCTCTGCAAAGAATGAATTATTAGAGCAGACACTTGCATGGGAACACACCCTCAGTTGTAGAAAGCTGCAATAAAGGTGAGGACCTGGGCAAACAGACAATTAAATACGGTTATTATTCCAATGCCCTGTGGGGCCCCTCAAAGAAAAAAAATCAACTTTATAAAACTTTTGTTGAAAAAATTAAAAGGCAACCCAAAAGCTCAAAGTCTACATTTTGGTATAAACCTTGAGTATATTCTTTTAAAAAGTTCTGCTGGAGAGAGCAGGGCTAATGTAATGAGGAGGAGAGTGACTTCCCTATCTGAGGCTGCAGAGGTTTATATGTCTTCTGCTTGGATTGTTTTCTTCTAACCATTTTTCCTACAAAACAAACAAACAAACCCCAAAAACCCCAACAAACAATCAAACAACAAAACAACAACAAAACAACCAAGAAAGATGTTTCTGCAGATTGATAAATAATGTTTCTAAGCCCATCTGGCATCATTTTATCCTTTGTGAAAGACAGGTGCCCTTTGCAGAGAAATAATCCAGTCTTGTCTCCTTTCTTCTTTCTTTTCTCTTTACAAGCTCTTCCATCCAGGGAAAGAGTGTGCTTTGTCTTAATGGCAGCGATCGTCTGCTATGGAAAGTCTTGGGAAGACAGAGGACCGAAGGTGCCTGGCAGATGGAGAGAAACAGAGAAAGAAGTTTTACCACTTTTAAAGAGCCTGAAAAAGTCTCCTTGCTTGATAGTAGTTAATGGTGTAAGGGCTGCTAAAGAACCACCTTCTTCTGGAAGAGAAATAATTTCTCTTGCTACTGCAGAGTTTTGTGAAAGCATCAGTCCTAGGGCAGCCATGGTACCACTGGCTTTACAGCACTGACTCAGGGTAGACTGTTAATGGTACTGGAACTTCTTGCAAACTAATGGGCCAGAATGCTTCAGCTTGGCGTCAGACAGTGTTTAAGAGTGATGTGGCAGCTTTAGAGCTCTGAGCTGCTTGTTCTAGCTGTGCAGCAAAGCCAGTCCTTCTGTAAGTCAAATGAAAAATCCACCACACAAGACTCAAGTGACCAGCTGGGCTGCCCCACACAGATTTTGAGGAGTTAAAAGCCTCATAAATAGAACAGGACCAACTAACTACTTGGAACAGTTAAAATACATTCCTCCATAGCCCAAGCAGAGCTTGGGATTAAGATCCAACACAAATAGGTTTCTCATGGAGAGAAAGGTGAAAGAGTTTGTGTTACTGCTACTGTGAGAGATATCAATATCATCAGCACACGTGACACGTGTGGGCTGCTGGCAGGCTGCTATGGGACCACCCTGGGTCTCTGCAGGGACTGAGCTTCGGGGGTGCTTTGCACCGGGAACTCATTCGAACTGTTGGAGCTGGCACTTATTTGGAAACTGGTTTCCAGGAGGTACATGGATGCATATGTGGCCTGTGACTTCAATCTGTCAAAGTCTTAACTGTCATTGACTCTGCTGGATTTTCTTTTCAGAAAGTGATGGATTTAGCAACAGCTAAAATAGAGAAAATAGTTTCTGATTCCTCTCTTCCCTCACTCCTCCACATCATGCCATCTTGTTGCAATAAATTAAGAGTATAACTAATAAATATTAATATTTTAATTAATAAATTGATTAATCTCCTTACCTTTCACAGAGGATTTTTAGCATTTCACAAGCTAGGGTGGTGAAACATGGTAGCAGACTTTCCCATGGCAGTTGTCAGAATATTGTTTCACCAACAATCAGTAACACAAATAATCTAAATAATAATATCAGCTATCAGTATTTTCCTTATTGCAGGTTAAGATCTATATTGATTGCTCAGATGCAATGACACTTCTTTAGTGTAGGGCACAGTGACAGGACCAGTAAATGGTAGTGTGGCTCCTGGCTAGGAAAGGAAAAATAAAAGCTGTGCTCTGGGCTGGTCTCAAGATGAAGCAAAAATAAAAATGACAGTTCCAGGTAACAACGTTGATTCAAAGAACAAAGAGAAGCAATTAAACAACTACTACTGCAACTCCAGGAGAAATAATACAACTGAGGCAACATAAATATAAACCATCTTTTTCTTGTACGTTCAGCTCTTTTTTCCAATGCCTTGACAAGATCTATGCCTTTGCTTTAGAGCCAGGAGTCTGAAATTGCCATCTAAAGTGCTTCCAGCCAACCCCTTGAATGCTGTAGGACATGACAGGGGAAATGATGCATGGACTTTATCTAAGGCACTGGTATTTATGGTCTGGTCTTTTGGAACAGGGATGATTGCAGTGACTTTTTAAGAAGAGAGCTGTAGGAGTTGCTAATCTTGCTGCTGAACAATACGAAGTGGCTGGCATTGGAGTCAGTCCAGAAGAATCAGCATTTTTCACATTTTCCCCTCCTTTAGTAAAGATTCTTTAAAAGCAAAACACCTTACAATACAACTGACAGATGTCCCAGCTCTGCAGACTTTTCACACTGTGGTACCCATATGAATATTCAGAATATGTTTGGGGGATGATTTCAATCTCCTTTAGCATGGAAGAACACTGTACACTAAATGCTTTGCTGCTGAGATCTATTATTGCTTCTGCTTTACCAGCAGGTCCTACCCAAATTCCATCACAATAAGCACTATGATCACAGTATCACAGTATCACCAATGTTGGAAGAGACCTCAAAGATCATCGAGTCCAGCCTGTCACCACAGACCTCATAACTAGACCATGGCACCAAGTGCCACGTCCAATCCCCTCTTGAACACCTCCAGGGATGGTGACTCCACCACCTCCCCAGGCAGACCATTCCAATGGCGAACAACTCTCTTGGTGAAGAACTTTCTCCTCACCTCCAGCCTAAACTTCCCCTGGCACAGTTTGAGACTGTGTCCCCCTTGTTCTGGTGCTGGTTACTAGAGAGAAGAGACCAACCCCTTCCTGGCTACAACCACCTTTCAGGTAGTTGTAGAGAGCAACGAGGTCACCCCTGAGCCTCCTCTTCTCCAGGCTAAACAATCCCAGCTCCCTCAGCCTCTCCTCACAGGGCTGTGCTCAAGGCCTCTCACCAGCCTTGTTGCCCTTCTCTGGACATGTTCAAGTGTCTCGATATCCTTCCTAAACTGAGGGGCCCAGAACTGGACACAGGACTCAAGGTGTGGCTTAACCAGTGCTGAGTATAGGGGCACAATGACCTCCCTGCTCCTGCTGGCCACACTATTCCTAATGCAGGCCAGGATGCTGTTGGCCCTCTTGGCCACCTGGGCACACTGCAGGCTCATGTTTAGGCAGCTGTCAATCAGCCCCCCCTAGGTCCCTCTCTGTTTGGCTGCTCTCCAGCCACTCCTACCCCAGCCTGTAGCTCTGCATGGGGTTGCTGTGGCCAAAGTGCAACACCTGGCACTTGGACTTGTTGAATGTCATCCCATACACTCTGCCCATCTGTCCAGTCAGTCAAGGTCCCTCTGCAGAGCCCTTCTGCCCTCTAACAGAACAACATCTGCTCCCAACTTGGTGTCATCTGCAAACTTGCTGATGACTGGCTCAATCCCCTCATCCAGATCATCAATGAAGATGTTAAAGAGGATGGGGCCCAGCACTGATCCCTGGGGGACGCCACTGGTGACTGGCCGCCAGCTGGATGTGATGCCATTCACCACCACTCTCTGGGCTCGGCCCTCCAGCCAGTTCCTAACCCAGCACAGAGTGTTGCTGTCCAAGCCACGAGTTGAGAGCATAGCCAGCCGTTTGCTGTGGGGGATGGTGTCAAAGGCCTTGCTGAGGTCCAGGTAAACCACATCCACAGGCCTCCCCACATCCACCAGGTGGGTCACCTGATCATAGAAGGAGATCAGGTTAGTCAGGCAGGGTCTGCCCTTCCTAAATACATGTTGGCTGGACCTGATACCTATCATGGGGATATGGCCTACAGGCTAAACCACTTACACCAAGTGTTGTAAGAGATTCTGAACTCCAATGCCCAGCTCTCATATAGCAGCCACAGACTGAACTGCTTTCCTGAGCATAACATATGGTATTCCTCCAGCATAAGCTGTTACCTTGAATGTGCTGTTTCAACAAGATTAGTCTCTTTACCTTGCTCTCTAATGCCTTTTCTTTCTATAATGTGTCAAAGAAAAGTGATGTACAATTACTGGTTTGTGAGGTGAGTATGCAGTGTTTCTCCAAAGCAATGACAAAAAGCAATCCTCCTCTACCTGCTTCTGATTATGACCAGGATTTGAGAAAATAATGAAGCCTATCATGAGCAGTAATTTATTCTGAGAAGACTGAAAGTTAAAAATCAGTTGAGATCCTCTCTGAAAGTCCATTTCTGTTGTATTTGTCTGCAAGGAGTCTCTGCATGCCAAAGCACTATGTCATTTATTCCTCACAAAGGCTCTGATAGGACTTGGGATTTCACCTCTCCTACAGGTTCTGCAGCAGAATTCATAGGGTACATTTCATACATGGAAAAGAACTGTGGCTGAAGTACCATTCCAGCCAGAACTGCTGCAGTGTATGTTTTGAGAGTTAAATGAGGATAGGATATTTCAGTTAAAATAAAGTGTTTCAGTCTTACACCTTCTTTTTGCACCACATCGCTACCCTAGCACCGTAACAGTAGTCGAGGGTTCTGTACCACACTTTGCCTTCAAAGGTACATCACCTTTCCCCACAGACAGCACATGATGCTCCAAAGTTCTTCCCTATTACAGGAAGGATCTGGGTGTGTTGGAAGGTGTCCAGAGAAGGATGAGCAGAGGGCTGGAGGTCCTCTCCTGTGAGGACAGACTGAGGCAGTTGGGGATGTTCAGTTTGGAGAAGAGAAGGTCCAAGGAGACCTAAGTGTGGCCTTCCAGACTCTGAAGGGGGCCTAAAAGAAAGCTGGGGAGGGACTTTTTAGGGTGTCAGGGAGTGATAGGACTGGGGGAATGGGAAAAAAAATAGAAATGAGGAGATTCAGATTGGATGAGAGGAAGAATTTGTTCCCCATGAGGGTGGTGAGAGGCTGGCACAGGTTGCCCAGGGAGGTGGTGGAAGTCTCATCCCTGGAGGTTTTTGCAGCCAGGCTAGAGGTGGCTGTGAGCAACCTGCTGCAGTGTGAGGTGTCCCTGCCCATGACAGGGGGGTTGGAACAGGATGATCCTTGAGGCCCCTTCCAAACCTAACAATTCAGGAGAAAATCTGGCAAACATCTGGGTTAATTCCATGCTGTGACACAAGACAAAGACACTGGGGAAATGCAAAGGCCACGTTGACACTGTGTTCTTTTTACTACGCTAAACTCAGACGCCAAAATGTTACACATAAACCTTCCTTTCATATAGGGTTTCAGGAAGAGGGGAAGGGAAAGAACAATAATTATTCTGGCTAAATGAAAATTCATGATATACACAAATGTCATGTGATGTCCTCCCACAAGAGCAGGAGGTCTTGGAAAGCGTCCCTTTTGCTTTCTTCAGTCAGTATATGGCCTTGGTGCTACAGTGTGCTGCATGAACACCTAAGCATTCTTAGGAGGATTGATTTTCCCAAAGGGTAACACTGGTATTTTATAGAGCACTCCTCACTCATTAATAAAATACATGTTGATGTGTAGCAAAAACCCCACCACCTTCTCAGAAAATAAAAGAAAACACACCCCTTCTCCCAGAGATTAGGACCTTGCTGGAGAGACAAAGCGTTCTCAGTGTTCACCTGGGAGTAGCACACAATCTATATGAATCACATAAATCAGAGAAGCCAAGCTGTCAGCCCCTGCCTTGGACAGCAGCACTCTGAGCTGGACTAGGAACTGGCTGGGGCAGGAGTTGATCTATTAGAGGGTAGGAGAACTCTCCAGAGGGACATTGACAGGCTGGACAGATGGGCAGAGTCCAACAGGATGGCATTCAACAAGTCCAAGTGCCAGGTGCTGCACTTTGGCCACAACAACCCCATGCAGAGCTACAGGCTGGGGTCAGAGTGGCTGGAGAGCATCCAGGCAGAGAGGGACCTGGGGGTACTGAACATGAGCCAGCAGTGTGCCCAGGTGGCCAAGAAGTCCAATGGTATCCTGGCCCGTATCAGGAACAGTGTGGCCAGCAGGAGCAGGGAGGTCATTCTGCCCCTGTACTCAGCACTGGTTAGGCCACACCTTGAGTCCTGTGTTCAGTTCTGGGCCCCTCAATTTAAGAAGGACATTGAGACTCCTGAATGTGTCCAGAGAACGGCAACAAGGCTGGTGAGAGGCCTTGAGCACAGCCCTATGAGGAGAGTCTGAGGGAGTTGGGGTTGCTTAGTCTGGAGAGGAGGAGGTTCATGGGGGACCTTATTGCTCTCTACAACTACCTGAAGGGTGGTTGTAGCCAGGAGGGTCTTGGTCTCTTCTCCCAGGCAAGCAGCACCAGAACAAGAGAACACAGTCTCAAGCTGTGCCAGGGGAAGTTTAGGCTGGAGGTGAGGAGAAAGCTCTTTACTGAGAGAGTTGTTTGATGTTGGAATGTGCTGCCCAGAGAGGTGGTGGGGTCACCATCCCTGGAATTGTTCAAGAGGGGATTGGATGTGGCACTTGGTGCCATGGTTTAGTTAGTCAGGAAGTGTTGGGTGACAGGTTGGACTTGATGATCTTTGAGGTCTTTTCCAACCTTGTTGATTCTATGATTCTATGATTCTATGATTCTATTTTGAGTGTCTACAGAACTTCAATTGGAGGAAAATTCTAACTCATCATGCACTCTGTAGTGCTAGCACTCTGCAGTCTCCTCTGTGCAGACTAGCATCCCCAGCACTGGCACCTTTCCGACCACTTCTTACAAGATCTCAGGTTGTTTTGAAGGGTGTGTGTCAGTCTGCTACTTTTAGCACCTACTCAAGAATGCCTGTAACCTCCAGGAAGAGGAAGGAAGGGAAGGAAGGCTTACTTACAGACTCATCAATGCAGACCAAGATGTCATTGTGGTTTTCATTCCACCACATATACATTATACCACAAACCATAATATCATTGGAAGGTATCTGTCAATATCTGGGTATAAAGGGAGATTCATAGCATTAGCAATATTGAATTAGTAACTCCATATACTATATAGGATGATGGAAATAATTCAGTCAACAGGAAAATAAAGGAAAAACAAGAACTCTGAGAAGTCATCCCAAGCAGAGCCTTCAAGGGAATTTGAACTTCCCTTGGATAGGATAAAAAATAAATAAAAATAATTTTAAAACCTGATTTAGGGCAAAAGGAGAGGGAAAAGGAGGTGATAACAGGAAAGATCTTGTTAAGAGCTCCAGACCCATCATGTAGAATAATTTAGGTAGGAAGGGATTGCTGCAGGTCATCTGATCCACTGTCTCAAAGCAGGGCTGACTTCAAAGTCGAATCAGGCTTACCTATGGTCACATTCAGGAACAGTTTTAGTGTCTGCAAAGCTGGAGATTCAGCTTCTTCAGCCTTCTCTTCCATCACCACCACCAGAACACAGGCTGAGGTGCCTCTTCATTCCATGGGGTTACTGGGTTAGGAGTGGAGGACCACATTCAGGGAATTGTTGTAAACTTGAAAGTCTTAGAGGGTAGTCGTTTTTCAGAATTCTAGCAGCAGACTGAACAAGTTTAGACTGAGAAAGCTCACAGAGGACAATCCTCCTATTTTTACATTTACTAGGAAACAAAACCCAAATTGCAACCTTAACATGTTCAAAGAAAAGAGCACAACAATTGTTTGCTCAGATAAGATGTTTCTTGTCCAAAAAAACATTGCTAAGTCTCCAGAGTTGCATAAACACTTGTTCAGAAGCAGAACTATTGTACCATGACCAAAGAAAGTAATTTTGTAGTTTAAAAGATAATCCTTTTTATACATAAACAGCAAAATGCTCTTTTTCTTCAAAAGGCTCCCTTGCAGTGGCTAAATTTTCAAAGCTTAGATGGTGCCAAGACCTGATTTTCAATGACAGCAGAGATCTTTCTCGTGTCTGATTAGCTGTTGCCATTATTTATAGCTTCATGCATGTGATAGAAACATAGAGAAGACAGCATGAATCTTTCTGCCTCTGCTGACAGGTCACCTAATCCATTAATAAGTCTCCTCCATTCTTATTCCACTTACCTGTAAACCAATACTGTCAGTGCTGAATTATATTTGATATTGAAACTATTGATGAATTGCAAAGGTTAAAATTAAAGTGTGATTTATGTTGTGATCAGCAGCACGGTGTTAGAGCACCAAGTGATCTGTGCAAAATTATAACCATAAATACCCTTCAGGCTGCACTTTAGAACCTCTGCCAGATGACTCTACTCTTGTGTGTGTGTGTGTGTGTATGCCATTTTCTGTCTCTCTTTCCCCTCTCTGATACTGCAGCAAAAGAAATGCCAATAATTTGTTGATCACGATCACAAGTCCCCTGGTTTTGATGACTTTCCAAACAAAAGGATGTTGCTCTGTTTCACTCATCTGAAATACTACTGCAGCCCCTGGAGAAAGCATTGAGTGGTACTGCACATTCTAAGTTTCTCATTTGACATTCCTGGTATAATTCTCGACACTTCAGCAGTGGTGGACGCCTCTAGTGTAAAAAATACTTGGCAAATAAAATAATTATTTCCTCAAAGTGGAATAAGAACTGTCCCTATCTGTAAGTCTTTGCTAGTTTCACGTGGACATCAGTTTTCCAGATATGTTCAGCCAAAGCAGACACTCCATTTTCTCCATACATGATCTGTGCTTTGTAGGGAAGCTTTCCTGACATAACTTTCTGCCCCTCAGGAGAAGGTTAGAAATCCTGAATATTATTCTATCGATATCTCCCATTTCTGTATCCTTTTGCACTTACCCACTTGCAATTGGAGCCAACAGTGCAGGTTCCAAAATCCCACTGAAACAGGCCAGTCCTGCAGGTCTGAACCTTCAGCTTCAAGGAGTAAAGGCTGATAAAATCTCTGGCCTCAGCAGATCTCCCACTCCATGGTGCATAATAAAGTGAACTGCGAATGTCCTCTGTTGTGTGCATCTATGCAGACATCTTTAGCCAGTTCCTCTGCAGCATAAATTAGAGAGTCATGTGGCCTTGATGTGCAGACCAATCATTGAAAAAAAGAGCTGGAAAAAAAATGCAAGCTATCAGTTTCCAGGAAGTGCAAGTGCAGCCTTGTTATCCCTTTCCTTCTAATCCCTGTGATGCTGAAAGTCAGGATTTCCTGTAATGAAAAGCACAGAAAGTGCCATGCGTGGCACCAGGGATGACTGTGTGGCTAGGAGAGCAGAATTTCTAAAGCTCTCACTGAAATCCTAAAGAAACCTCCTTTTGGATACCTGCTTGACCTTCCTGGTATAACACAGGACTTAGATAAGAAAGAAGGAACCTCCATTGGAGTGTAACCCAAAGGGACAGACTTGTAGTGCACTCCTGCTTTAATTAGTTACACAGAGATTTTGTACCTTTACAGCTCATCCAGAAAAGTGAGGAACAATGACAAATAAATCCAAACTAAAGAATAAGCATTTGTTTCTCTGTTTAACCATTGCCAGCCTTGGGAAATATTTGATGTGCCCATTAATCCCTTCACTCTGTATGCCAAAAATGTGTTACTTCATACACTGTCCCTCAAGCACTGCTCCACCCCTGCCTGTTAGAGAAGAAATCACTTTTTCCCTTTAAAAATGCTACCTGGTCATCTTTTGAGGTGTAAAGGCCAGCTGATCTGCTGTTCTTGAGTTACCTGACTAAAGGGACTGGACAGTTCTTTGATAGATACCAGGAGAATGGGGAGATAGGATAACCTATCTCTTTGTCTATGCATCCTTCCCAGTTTAATTGCAGGGGGAGGTGTTGAAATTCTCCTTACCTGGAAGATAAGTGGGCAGCAAAAAGAAAGTCTGTGCCACAGGATAAAATTCATTCACTCCCAGTTAAGTACAGCTGAAAACATTTGTGTCTGATTTCCAGGTATTTGCAATTTTTTCATACAAATCCAGAATATTATCTGCAATACATGGGAAGAAAAATCAAAGCACTTCCCAGGAGCTTTGTCTGACCCTAGTCCTAATGGGAAGATGAAGTGACAGACGTGTTTTGTGACAAGTTATGAAGAGGTTGAGTGGCTAAGTAACCCAATAAGAGTTTGCAGATCCCTGATGGAGAAGTGCCTCAGCAGTTCTGGGACCATTATTATCCCATTGTCATTTACACTGCCTGATTGGAGCTTGGCTGCTAAGGGCCATTCAGATATTTCTCCTTTGCTGAGATAAACCTGGGAACCAGCAGATCTTCAGTGCCTCAACTATTAGAAAACACTTAGAGCACTTACAAAAGCCGTGATGAGATTTTCCCAGGTAGGAAGAGCTTCTGTGTGATCCCCTCAATGAATGAAGCCAGATTTCAGAAGCAAGACAGAAGCTGTTTTCCTATAATACACTAAACTGCAGCTCAGAGTATTTTGTGAACATATTTGGAATGTTTAGATTTATGCATTTCTACCTAGAGACACACGTACAGACACAATGAAGTGACTGTAATTTCAGCTGATCCCAACATGAACCATTCAAACATGAAATGGCAGGACCTGAAAGACAGAAGGTAGAAGGAGCAGAAAATGATACCTGGTTGTTATAAATATTTTGGTACACTCGGAAGATCATTACAATATAGAAATAGATATTTGCCCAAGTTGGGGGTTGCTATGGTAGGAATATTTTTTTTTTCCAAATATGAATCAGAAGACAATAATTTCCAGGACAGAAAAAAAAAACCACCACTTTCTAGGGGTTTCATGTCCTTTTTGCACTGATTTAAGCTTATTTATTTCAGTGCTTTATAAATGAAGAACATATTCCATTAAAACAAATTGTTATGAACCTGGGGGGAGGGAGAGGAAAAAGGGAAGGAAATCTCTGCACAAAATGGTTGAAAATACACTGAATTGTTCAAATGCCCAAATTGTTCACAGTGAAATGGATCTTCTCCTTGGCAGCAATAGACTTTTTCTCATGTGGTGGCAGATCAGAATTACAAATATATTTCCACGACACTAGAGCCAAATCTTGTCATCCCTACTCAGGCTGAGCAGTACCTTATTTTGGTGAGTCTGCTTGCTGGAAGCAGTTCAAGAACATTTGACAAAGGATGGTGGCATGTCTATTTTCACATGTGTTGAATGCCTCAACTGATTTCAGAAGAATGCTTGTGGAATAGCTCAGTGGTTATGGAAAATTGCCCAAGCAAAAGGTTTTCAGAGCACTTCTCTGAGGAGCGTGGGTATTTCCCAGGAGAGCACTCCAGCAGTTGTCACTGAACATCTTCGAGACTCCACTTGTATTAATGAAACGGCACAGCATGAGCAAAGGGCTTGTTTAGTCTCATTCAACTTACTTTCCAAGAGACTGAACATATTCAGTTCACTTTGCATCAGTGTTTCATTGTAGAGACCTGATTAACAATGATCATCCTGTCCATGTTAAAGAGGCTCTTGTAGGTGAAGATTGTATGCCCTCCTGCAAGTTACACCTTAATGAATGCAGCCTGATTTAGCTGGTGATTTCCTGTACATTTGCTGGAAATTTTGGTAGCTGTCATTTCCTTGTCACTTGTGGTTGGTCTTTGATTACAGAAATTGTGAAAACAACAGCTGGAATAAAGGCAAGTGGAAAGTAGCTTTCTCCAAGTATTCATTTCTCAATTGAAACTCCTCCATTCTCGCACTAACTTTTTCCCTCAAAAGAAAGAAGCTGGTCGCCAGAAGGAAATGTCATTGCATTACTGAACTTCCCTTTCTCTTCTAAAAGGTGCAGATTTGGGAGAGGGATTTCCAAGAGCACAGACACAGGATAAGTGCTCTCTGTTCCCAGCCTGTGGGCAGGTGAAGTCACTGCAGAGATTTCCTAGCCAAGAATGTGCAGACCTTGGCTGCAACCAGTCAGTTAAACATGTACTTGAGGTCAGATACAGTGGAGGCATCCCTGGTAATATGGTGTCTCTCTACCAAAAGAGACAGAAGTTGAAAGTAAGAAACAGAGCCAAATTCCTCTGACAAAAACCTCCTTCAAGTTCAGGAGAAACTCATACATCTAAACTCTAAGACAGAAAAGAGAATTATACACAATTGAGAAAAACAAGTAGAGGACATTTTGTACAAAGGAAGAACTTACCAAATCTTCCTTACCTTTGTTGATAATTATTTTAGCTAGCAGATGAAACAAGCAAACAGCATTGGTCCATTCTTAGAGAGCAAGCCCACAGTGCATCAAAAATGGTGGGAGTTTACAGGGAATGCAAAGGAGTGAATTCAGCCAATCCCTTGAATCTCACGAGTGCCCATAGTATAATTCCAACATCATTTAGATGAGTTTCCTCACATGGGAGATGTGGTGGGTTAACACCCTTTTCTGAAAACAAAAAACAAAGCAGGGGGGAGGGCTTGCAGGTACTTTTCACTCCCTGCAGGGCATTTCTCCCCTGGGAAGCTGAGTCTGTTCCACTCCCCCCTCCCTGTCCAGCTAGGGTATAAAAAGCAGGACATCGTAGCTCTTGGCCCTTTTTCTGGCTCCTGCCTCTGCTGGATGAGAGCTGCTGCAGCTGCCCTCCTGCTCCTCTGCCACGTGGTCGGACCTGATCCTTCTCACTGCTGCCTCCACACTTCCTCAGAGAAAGGCTGGTTTTTGTATTATTCTCTTGTTTTTGTCCCCCTCCCATCCATCCTTGTTCCTTGCCCTTGTGAACCTTTTCCTGTCATTGTTATATATATATTGTTTAAAGACAACTCTTTATCTCTCTACTTCCAAGCCAACTCCAAATTATTGTTTGGTGGATTTGCTCCTTCCTTTTCTCCCCTCTCTGTTGGGAGGGAGGAGGGGGGAGTGGGGGAGAGATTCTCAGCCTTGCCCCACCCGAGCTCTTAACTTCCAGTTAAGGCTCAAACCACCACAGGAGACCAGTAAAAGGATACCATCAAACAAAGGTAAACAATAGGTAGTGTCTTTTTCCCTGAGTTGCTGCTTTAACTGCATTGCTAGCAATTCATCATTCTACTTAAAATTCAATATTAAGAAAATTGTAATGGATTAGCCTTACTCTGAAATCAATTCCATAGTCATAGCCATGCCCTATTATGAAGTAATGGCAATACTAATTTCATTCTGCCAAATGCAAATCACCTGATTTATCACGCCATTATACTTCAGCTTGTTTGCAAACTAAAAGGAGCAAAAAAAAAAGAGGAAACCCAGAGTTACAACTACTTGGTTTTGTTTAAAATAGCACTGAGTTTAGGCACTGTAATGAAGAATCTTAAGAATCAGGCTATCAGGGAGTGATAGGACTAGGGGGAATGGGATGAAGCTGGACATGAGGAGGAAGTTCTTCACCGTGAGGGTGGTGAAGCCCTGGAATGGGTTGTCCAGGGAGGTGGTTGAGGCCCCATCCCTTGAGGTGTTTAAGCCCAGGCTGGATGGGGCTCTGGCCAGCCTGATCTAGTGTAGTGTCCCTGCCCATGGCAGGGGGGTTGGAACTAGATGATCCTTGTGGTCCCTTCCAACCCTAACTGAAACTATGAAACTATGAAACTAAGAAAGAAATCAGAACCATCTGCTCTGATATTCTAAGTGACTACAGTCTCTCTGGTTTCAGCTTTCCTAATAGCTTCTGAAACTGGTTGTTTTTCTGTCAAGTGCAAATCCAGACCTCAATTTCTCTTACATTTCAGAGACCTATTTAATAATTACAATGCAGGACTGAGAAAAAGAAAATGCTAGATTCTGTTCCCAATTCAGGATCAACTTGCTGACATGATCTCACTGTTTAGCTTTATGGTAAAAGGATATCATATGAGGACATATTATGAATTCTTTGAGGTGTCAGAAAAAAAAACCAACACCAAAAACATGTAAAGCAGCTGCAGGTTTCTAAGTAAAGCTAAGTAAAGCATGGGTGTTTAGAGAGAGACTCATCATCATCGTGTCATTAAAAATGTCATAGCCCAAATGACATTCTTAGCACTTTCTAGCAATCCCATGGCACAGGTTTAACCAACTGGAGCTAAGTTAGAAAACAAAGCATCAACCAAATGGAGTCTGGCTGAATCAAAGATGTCAGCCAAAGCAAGAAGAGAAAAATACAGAATGCTGCTTCCAGAGCATGCAGCCATACAACTGATTTAAATGGTTTGCAGCCAGCTGGAACTGCAGCATAGATAAGGCCTTGCCATGCTGAACCAGTTTGCACTCAACTGTTTCTAAAGCCTGCCAGTTATAAACCCTTCATGCAACACAGATTCCCGCTACTTGAAATATCAGGAAAACTCCTTTGGCTGCAAAAAGCAAGGCAACAGTCACTGCTACCAACTGCCTGCCACAGCCATGATCCCACCCACAAAATGGAAAACAACCTCAACACTCAGAAATAAAACCCTTTGCCTGAATTGCCTTCTAGAAACAAACCCTCGCTCGTGCTGTTTACCAAACACTTTGCCTGCCCCAGGATTCCGCACTGGGTAATTGCTGTTGTGAATAAACTTTTACAGGCCATTTTCATATTCTGTAAATCTGTCTCTTACCCCTCCCCATTGCATATCTAATTTACTGTGAACAGAAGCAGCTAATAATATTGCATCTGCTGAAGTAGCTGAGTTGCATGAAAAAGAACAGCCATTAATGGTTTGTATTATTTAGCTCTTAAGGTTTTTTGGCTGCTGGCATTATGCAAAGCATAGCCATTGCAGTCGCTGCTGTGGTAGCTGCTGTATTTTCCCAAGGACTGCTACATGGCCTGAAGAATCTCTAAAAAATGATAACCAAAAAAAAAATAAAAAGTATTTGACTTAAAATTATTTAAGATGCACTCTAAGCTCACCTCTTCCAATGATAACATATATTAAACTTAAATAAGATCCTAGATTCTTGGCAGAAGCCTCAGGGATTGATGTGATGCTATGAAAGATAAGCAGAAGGGCAATCACAAGAAAGCTACAAGAACCACTTACTTGGTTATAAAGTTGGCCCTGTGTAACTGTTTGCTTCACCTTTTGTTCCCCTGATGATTTCTGACAGAATCATAGAATGATAGGGGCTGGAAGGGACCTGTGGAGATCACTGAGTCCGACCCCTCTGCTTATGCAGGAGATACACCCAGTCTACTGAAAACACAAATCCATGTTCCAAAGTCCAGGACAACTTTAGAAGAGCTCAGTAAAAGCCCAAAATTGGCATCACTGAATCACAATAAAGTGCATGGGATTCAAACATGGAGCAGCTCTTCCTGGACCACTTCTGAAGGTGCTTGTGTTCAGCACATTTGCCAAGACCTTTCTTTTAATGCTGGGACATTTTGTCTTGTGAAACCTGAAAATATGAGACACAACAAAGAAATACAGCAGAGCCTTTAAAATGTGCGAGAAATGATAGCAAAAAACAGGAAAGCAATCTGAGCTACTCTAGTAATGCATTAGTAATAAGATCAAAAAACTGAGGAAAAAGGAAGTAAAATGGAGTGAATTGTGTGTTACCGTTCAGCGCAGAGCCTCAGCCCCTGCCTTTTTCCTAGACAGCTTTCAAGAAACTACTTTCTGATAAATGCATGTTTAAATAATAAATAAATAAATAAATAAAAGTAGCCCTGCATTGATTTTCCTGGAATGTCTGAGCTAGCACAGGGACAGAGGTGATGTGACTCATCAGTGGGTATACTGACCGTCTGCTCTGCACATCCTGAAGAGCTTATTGATGCCTGCTCCCTGCCCTCCTTCCTCCTTAGATGTTTCAATTTTCTTTAAAATCTGACTGACCTCACTGGAAGTTTTAGGACACAGGCAACCTTTGCACTGCCAGTATTTGCTCTCTGTTTATGATGCTTGTGGTGGAGTTTTAAAAGCAGTGGGTTCTTATTATCTGTATATGAAACGTAGTAGCGGAGACAAGCTGGTGAGATATACAGCATGGAAATGAGAACATTTCCCACAAAGCTGTCTCTGTCATATCTCTGATACTTAGACAGTGATGCCTAAATGAATTCTTCTTTCTCCATGGGCCCTGCAAGCCAATGAGGCTATATTTCTCGTGGGGCAAAGTGGGGCATGGCTGGTGCATGCACACAGGCAGCTCTCTCCAAGTCACTCATTTTGTGAGTGAAGATTCTGTGAGTGACATTTTAAGTGCACAATCACTTGTCTTACACTTGCAGACTATGTATTCAAATGCTCCAAAATATTCTGTGCAAAAGATATTTAGACTAAGATATATCTTGATTTAAGATACTCGACATCAGAATAATTTCAAATGTAGTAACACTCATAGATGTCTAAAAAGAGAATAGTCAGTACTCAGGGTATTAAATTTTGTCACAGAAGCTGTCCTACAGCAAAAGGCATAATTAACAGCAATGATTTTTCTTGACAACAAAGCTTCTTCACAAGTGGGTGGCCTGGGGTCAGTGTTGTGTGGGTTGCTTATTTGCTTCTAACAACAATCAAGATGACAAGAAGTCAGTGTGAATAAAACTAACTGGAGAAGTCTTTCAACTGATGCAAAAAGCATGTCAGAAGAACTGAATATTTTTTTGCCAAAACCAGCATTTCACTGAAGCAAGCAGCGAAGCTGAAGTTACTCCTCCCAGTGCATTCAGATAACCTTTGGAAGAGTTAACATCAGCCTTCTGTGTTTCTTCCAAAGCTGCAAGGCATAACACACAAACCCAGCAACCCTTAATTTACAGTGATGCTACTACAGAGGTCAGAATCCATCACTTACTAGGCTTGGAACAACGTGCCCTAAGCACCCGTTATGATTGTAAAAAGGCTATTAATGTTCAATAGGCAGAACGATTGATAAAATATATTGTCCCGAGACAATAATGGCCAGTGACAACACAGTTTGAGAGATAAAACCCTGCCATTGTAACCTATAGAAAGGTTTTTCTCCAAATGTGGCCAAAGGCACACACACCTGGCCCACTTGGGCTCCAGGACACGTTCAGACAAGCCTGGGCAACCTGGCCATTAGCCTGAAAAACCAGACCTGCTGGCTCCTGCCCCATTGTCTGGTTCAGAGCATTTTTGAGGAGTTTGTCTCTTCGGGACAGCACTGCAGGATCAAAATCTTTAGCTAGGTGGTGCTAGCACTGCCTTATCTTAAATTAAAAACAGACAAAGAAAGAAAATAATGACTTGTGATACAAAGAAGATATCCAGCTAGTAACCACTGATGAGGTTAACAGAACAGAAAAGAATCTGAGCTGACAAAACTCTGGAAGATGTTTACCTCTCAGATCTGTGAAGATGGCAGCTTTGGAAGAAAATCTCCTAAATGAGTTCCTCAAGCTGTGGATAGCACCTGGCAAGGCTAACAGGAAGTTGTAGATTAATATTTTAAACTCAGTCTGGCAGAGAGTTCATGTGTGGAAACGATCCGCAGCAGCTGGCCCTGTGCTACAGCACTGGTAGTGCCCAGACGACACACAGCTGACGTGACATGAAAAGCAAAGATGTGAAGTATGGCTCAGATTATGTGGATGCAAAAAAGGAGCAGTGAAATGACAGCCCCAGAGATTCACTGGCCTGCCAGCTATGCCTAAGCTGGGGCATCCTAAGGCAGTTCCCACGCAAGTCTGAGTGATAACTCACATCAGAATAAACCCAAGAGTAGTATTTTTGGGGAAGAAACCCAAACCACACAAGCCCTTAGACCACAAAGTGCATTCTAGAATTCAACTGCTCTGCTAGCTACACACAGTCTCTGGCACTACTGCATTGAGCATGTTGTGAACACAGCCTTTTCCTAATGTTGTAAGGACTCTGTAGGAAGCGCAGCTCTGTGAACCCATTGGTGAAGGCTATTTGCAGTACAAGTCCATGGGACTGGGGGAAATGCAAGGCCTCTTATAAGCAGTCATGCAAAGGGCATCAGTGGTCCTGTTTGGAGTAATGTTTTTTTTTTTTTGTCCAGGAACTTACCAATATTGGGAGGGAAAATATAAGAAATGTCAGGCAGTGCACTTGTTCTCCTGCTCATCCATTAGCTACCATTTCAAATGTTAGCAATAAGGCAGCACATTTACTTCCTCAAGGCACAAAGCCACACCGTAGCTGCACTAACTGAGAGTGACTGAAGGTACAACCATTGTGTTAATACTTTACCATCAACAAGCTCTGATCTTCAGCAGCTGCAGTTCACCTCTCTGGGATGCTGCCAATTAATTCCAGCTGGTTCCTTGTCTGTAGGCTAAAAAAACCTAAGCACAAGTCTAATGCACTTCCAATGGTTCCCCTGACGGCATACCTACCAAAGAAGACGGTTTTTAATCTAGCTCATCTCCGGAGACAAGAGTAGGCAGTATGCAGCCTTTTCCCTCTAGGCTATTTAGCCAATTATTTTTCTGGCATCCAAGATGGGTTTCCAGTCAGTCTGAGCTGAAACTACATGCTGTCACTGTCATAGAACTCTGTACTTGCATTTTATTTAGAGCTGGTTGAATTATACATAGTTGACTTGAAGTTCTGCTTCTGTACTGTGGTACAGGCATAGTCAAATCTGCTTATGAGCTCCTGAATATTTCCCTGTGTCTGTGCCCCAGCTTACCTGAAAAGCTTGGTGACCTACAGGGAAAACTGAAAAAAATCACATAAAGTGAAAATGTCTTCTCCTCAGACTTACCCAGATTCTGTAACCTTCCTAGGGAGTGATTGTTGTAATTCACACTTGGCTATTAATTCACTGGAAATAGTCTGGCAAGCAGCACACTCTATATTTAATCCACCAGCTCCTGAATGCTGATATGTGCCAGCAAATCAAATGTAAATGCAAGGTAAAATGTAATCTGTGAAAGCTAAGGGAAATTATCAAGTGACATACACTACATGTGCAGTAACAAATCAAGCACCCTTCCCTCCAGATGAGCAGGCATGAGCACAGCACTGATTTTAAAAGGTCTAGCAAGTCAACAGTCTCTGTTAATGAATCAGGAGGTTTTCTGAGGGGACATTGAAATAACCCAGATCAGCAGGCCCAGGTTTCTTTTATTTGTTACCTTCATTACTGTGTTTACAAACACTAAAACCCACTGCACTGCAGGTTAGCCATGAAGAAATCAGAGGCTGATGAATAGAGAAAATGAAGGGAAACCATCCTGTATGGTTAACTGAAGATAAACCAAATTGCTCTCTTTTAATAAACTTCCTTGATTGGAATGAGACTCAGAAATCCTGCACTGCTCTTGTATCCTCATCTTGAACCTAGCATCTAGCTCTGTGGCAACATCTCCAAAGGTTATTCACATGCTATTTTTGCAGCTTTTTATTAGTGGTTACAGAACTCAATTCTCAAGTGCTGAAGAGAGAAGCTAAAAAAAAAAACCCATAAGCCAGGCACCCTAAAGGGCTCTCAAAAAGAGAATTAGAAGAAGTGTAATATGCACTTCAAAAAATGCATGCAGTCTCACACGGTCTGCTGCCATTCCAGGCACTGATGGAACAGTGTGGTGATGGAGCTCAGAAGACAAGGCAAGAGATATGATGGCACATGTTCTGTACGTGCCAGTTTGCCTGAGTGGGCTCACCAATGGCCTGCCTGTCATTTAACAAAATCACTGCCCACAGTAAGAGCAGAGATTCGCAGCAATTATTGTTATGGTGTGGTGGGGTGAGAAAGTTCCCTCCCCACAGAAGCACATGCTCAGTCGGAAAAGCAGATGAAAGCTATATTTACGGCATGGAATGCAATGATATGTACACAAATATACAATATTTACATATACAGAAACCAGCATGAACACAATGCAGAAAAGCCTTTTCCCTCCAGCCGGCGGGGGTTCCTGACCCCCCTCTCTCCCTCCCCACTCCCCTTTTGGAGAGAGAGAGAGAAGGCATTAAGGAAGATTTGTTAGCTCAAAAGCACAGCAATTGTTTCTTATCTGGTTAGCTGTTAATCAAGGCGTTCCTGCTTCAAAAAAAGAGAAGCGGTCCAGCCCACAGGACAGAGAAGCACAGATGCACCAGCCTGCACCCAGACCAGACACAGACTGACCAACAGAACCCAAACTCAAAACTGTATTTTTACAAGTACCAATGAAATTAGTTTAGATCTTGTTTTGTTCAAATATCAAAAACTCAGCCAGAGTGTTCAGCAATGTCTCTTTCTTAAGGTAGCATGGTCACATATGGGTGATGCTGCTGATTGCAGAGTCTGCTTCTGACATGGTGGCCAGCAGGACAGGAGGTGACCATCCCCCTGTGCTCAGCACTGGGGAGGCCACACCTTGAGCTGTGTTCAGGAAGGATTGAGGGACTGCAGCCTGTCCAGAGAAGGGCAAGGAGGCTGGAGAAGGGCCTGGAGCACCTGGGACATGGGGAGGCACTGAGGGAGCTGGGGGTGTTCAGGCTGGAGAAGGGGAGGCTGAGGGAGACTTCATTGCTCTTGCAGCTCCTGAAGGGATGTTGGAGTGAGGAGGGGCCAGCTTCTGCTCCTTGGTGGTGAGGGACAGGAGCAGAGGAAATGGTTCCAGGCTGCAGCAGGGCAGGTTCAGGCTGGATGCTAGGAAATATTACTTCTCAGCCATTGGAATGTTCTGTGCAGGGCAGTGCTGGAGTCCCCATCCCTGGGGGTGTTCTAGCATCTGTGGAGCTGGTGCTTAGGGACATGGTTTGGTGTTAACCTTTCAGTGCCGGGTTGAAGGCTGGACTAGGTGAGCTTGGAGGTCTCTTCCAAACAGGTGTTTTCTGTGTTTCTCTGGCTTCTTCAAGCAGCTGAATGTGCTGAGACTGGGATTCATCTACCCCGACACAAATTTAGGACCGCACTTTGCACAAAGCACTACAAGATTAAGCATGAAATAAACTGCTAGAGTACACTCCTTGCCTTTTGATTCGCTGTTTGCCATTGAAACACTGTTTGCCCTTATATTGCCTTTACAATACAATAAAATTTGTGCCCAAGTTTATACTCTTTTTTTTTTCTTTTTCAAATAAAGTGCCAACTAGAACCATTCAGCAATTGCATAGATGCCAAAATACTTCCTTAATACTGTGCTACTGTGATTAATGTCAATGCAGACTTCCTGAAAAGATATATTCAGTTGGTTTGGCAGTGCACACGAGCAGTTACATTGTCGCTGATACACTTCATACATGTATAGATGTAATCTCTTCAAAACTGTAAATGTTATGGATGTTAGTGATACAGTTTTTAATCAAATTGATAAGCCAGAAGGATTAAAGTATGGATATGATTTATTAGATATCAAAATTATTTTTCCAAGCCAATTTGATCCAGGTTCATGTACCTGGCTGATGATAGGTTGATTACATACAATAGGATGCTAATAAACAGTGGAATAACAGCCTAGGAAAATCAGAACTTGTAATGCAGAGGAACAAACTGGAAAACTCTTTACACACACAAAAAAAATGACAATGCAAACCTCTGTGGCGAGATCAACCACAACAGAAAACCAACAGGTAGCCAGGCTATAGACTTTAGATATAACCAGATAAATTAGTGTAAGTTACTCATGAACCACCAAGCTCTTAACTACCAAACCCCTTGTTGAATGAAGTGATGCTTTGAGTTCGTGGTTGTAATCCAAAGGGCAGGAATAATCTAAAAGGTAGAAAATTAGAGGAAGAGAGAAAGAGGCAGAACTGCTGTGGCAAGTGCTTGTCTCCACCTCAAATCCCACTAACAAATGGGAGGAGGGGTGGAAAGAGATGTGAGCTCTGAAATCTTCCCCTATAAATTCCCCTTTTGCAAACAGAATGGCCCAATGGCAGATCACCTATTCAAATCCTGCCAATCAGTTTCAAATGTTGTCTGGTGGGCAGAACTGCACACACCTCTCATAGCCTCTGACATGTGCAGTTGCCTCCCTGAAACATGAGGCTCAGCACCTTAGGATGGATCCCATCCAGTCTCATGGACTTGTGAGTATCCAAGTGGCTCAGCAAGTCCACACCTACTTCCTCATGGATTTCAGGGCCACTACACTGCTCCCTGACCCCATCACCCAGCTCAGGAGGTCACTTGTCCTGAACTCCTCCTGCCTTGCTGTTGAAAATTGAGGCAAAGAAGGTGTTCAGGACCTCAGCCCTTTCCTCATCTTCAGTCACAGTGTTCCCCTGCAGGTCCAATAAGGAGTGGAGGTTCTTCTTGCCCTCTTTTTAGCATTAATAGATTTATAAAAATGCTTTTGTTATCTTTCACAGCAGTGTTCTGCTTGAGTTCTAACTGAGCTTTTGCCTCTCTATTTTTTCTCCAATGTGATCTAACAACATCCTTAAACATACCACTAGTTGCCTACCTCCCTTTCCAAAAGCAATACTCCCTCTTTTTGTCCCTTAATTCCTTCAAGAGCTGCTTGCCCATCCAGGTCCAGAGCCTTTTCCTCAGCTCATCTTTCAGCACATGGGCACAGCCTGCTCCTGTGCCTTCAAGAGCTCCTGTTTGAAGTAGGTCCAACCATCCTGGACCCCTTGGTTCTGAAGGGCTGCTGCCCAGGGTACTTTACAAATAAGTTTCTTAAACAGGCTGAAGTTTGCCCTCCGGAAGTCCAAGGTGAAGGTTCTGTTGGTGCTCCTCCCTAGCTCCCTGCATATTGAAAACTTCACTATCTCATGCTACCTAGGCAGCCTCCCACGGTCATGTCTCCCACCAGCCCTTCTCTATTGGAGAACAGCAGGTCAAACAGAGCTTGACCCCTGGTAGGTAGCTTAACAGCTGCATCAGGAAGCTATCCCCCATGCGCTCCAGGAATCTACTGGACTGCCTTCTCTCTTCTGAGTTAGGTTACCAGCAGATGTCTGGCATGTTAAAGTTGCCCACAAGGACAAGATCTGATCATCCAATTGCTTATAGAATATTTCATCTGCCTCCTCATCCTGGTTGGGTGGTTAGCCCTCCCTCTGGTTTTAACCCACAGGCTCTCAATCCTTTCATCCACAACCTCAAGTTCTGTGGTATCAAGTGATTCCCTAATATCCAGGGCCACCCCTCCTCTTCTTCTCCTTCCCCTGTCTCTCCTAAAGAGCTTGTAACTTTTGCAGCAGTAAATATTATCCTCTATCTTTATCCTTGCTATTTCAGATGAAATTAACTTGTTCTATTTAGCATAACTGTAATATAATCAGAAACAGAGTAACAATTACTTTAAAAGGCTCACTAAAAGGTATTGATTTGGGCAATCTAAAACAGTGTCTCTTAATATGAACATGTTAAGTTAGTAAAGGGGATAACTCAGGGATGACAGAGGGCTTTGCCACTGCATAGCTGAAATCCAGCCACTAAGGTCCTCCTATGGGAGGAAGGCTTCTGTTCAGCTCAGATTATTCAGGTGAAAACAGAAATTACATTCATCACCACACTACAGCTGAACATTATTAGGGATGGGGAAGCCAACATTTTCTCCACTGTTTTATGTTTACCTTATCAGGGTGCTGAAATGTGTACTGTGTCAGGCCTAAAGAAGGGTCAGTCAGAAGAAGATCTAATCTGTGAATTCATACAAAGCAAACCAGCAAGGGAGTCAGAAATGCCTCAGCCTCATGGTCCACATGTGCACTGAGAGAAAGGCAAACAGAAGCAGTGAGGATTTTATTAGCAAATCTTAAATACCTCAAGACTTCCATTAGCAGTGGGGGTGCCACTGATTCCTAAAATTATGATTTAGGTGTTTCAAGAACTCTTTGCAAGTGCAGCCTTCGAACCAGAAGTGCTTTTGAACATGCCATCTGGGACAATCTATATGGTTAGAACATCTATACTTTAAGCATATGGCTCCATCTGTTGCAGACAGGAGCTTCGCAGAGAAGCTCATCTTCTCTGAATCAGCAAAGAGCTTGTTAATAATTAATGATTTATAAGACATAATGTTTGTGCTCAATAATGCTGATTTGATGGATTCACGAACAGCTTATTAAATAATGCCATTATTTATTGTCAAAGGACAGGGAAGCTAAAAGAAACCAGCTGTGTATTTCTCTCCTTTTCAAGCTACCTCCAGAAGAGAATAAAAAAGATTCAAGAAATATGGCATGAGGATGGTTTGCCAGCAACACAGATCTGATTTATGCCTATTATTATATAACAAATTCAATGTTTAGTAAAAAGGGAGCCTGAAGAAGATAATTATTTTGCAATATAATGAAAGACTGCAGCATGCAAAGGTACAAATGGTCTGAAAAATCATGTTTGATAGCAATGCCTTTCACAAATCATCCTGTGACTGGGTGTAAATTAGGCCTTGCTGATTAACTCTGACACATGAGGAGGACAAATCATTCAACTACTCCAATATTATTTCCATGGAAGGGTGTGTGCTTCTCTGCCATTTAACTACAAATTAGGTCAGTGTGAGGGTACACTCCAGCATAGCAAACCCTGTGCTGGCGAGATCCAGACAGCACAGGGAGAGTTGGTACTTGCATTGCCTGTTTGCTGCCAGACCTTGCAAAACTTGCTTGGGATTTGAACAAAAACTCCCCAGCTAGCACAAAACTACCTTTCACTTTCTACTGATAAAATTATTTTGTCTCATGCAAACCAATAAAAATGAAACACCTTTCCTTCTCTTCTAGTATCTCAGCATCTCAGCAGTTTCCTATGAAGCTCCTGTTGTGACCACTGGCCTGCCTAATGCTTACTGTCAAGGCTGAATGAGTGTTTCTGTGGTAGACCTCTGCTAGTCTCTGTCATTTTCTTTTCAGTTTTTCCTCTTTTTCTTTAAATAGTGCTTGTGTGTGATTCACTGTAATCGAGTGAGCTGTGAGCATGTTTAAGATCAAAGGCTTCTCATGTACTTTTACACGTACTTATTTCTAAGAGGCAGTGCTCAAGGTGCAGACAGTTGGTGACTCAGAAGGAAAATGTCTTCAATAATCTGTACTGAAGGCATTTCCAGCATACATCTTATGTTAGAAAAAGTTCTTCACAGAAAGAGCAATTCGCCATTGGAATGTGCTGCCCAGGGAGGTGGTGGAGTCACCATCACTGGAGGTGTTTAAGAAGAGACTGGATGAGGCCCTTGGTTTAGTTGATTAGATGGTGTTGGGGATGGGTTGGACTTGATGTTCTCAAAGGTCATTTCCAACCTGGTTAATTCTATTCTATTCTACTCTATTCTGTTATCAGGCTGACTGGTTGATTAGCTTCAGATTTACTAGTCTCTTAAGGACTTCTATAGGTTTGTAAGAATCTAAAATTCTGACCACATTTGATTATGAAAGCTGCCGTTGCGAGAATAAGATCGTAAGAACTCTGCCCCAGTTAACTCTAAAAAGCAGGGCGGCAACAAACTGCAATCTATATTCAAAAATACTGCCACTGAAATTCTTTGTGAAAGTCCTGTGATTTGACCCCATAATTGTGTCTGAAGTCCTGATGATAACAAACACTGCATTTTTAGTTTGGTAGGAGCTTAGAAACAGAGAGGAGAATTGTCCCATGGTCTTTTCTGTCCTTTCTGAAGAAAGCCCTGCTATAAGTAGGCTGCAGCATTAAAAATCATTCCGAACAGTTTGCCTTAAAAAGACATTTTCAACAATAAGTATGTGCTGATTACAGCTTAATACTTAGCAGCTGCTCTGAAATTAAACTTTACTATGTTATTATTGCACATTTCTAGCTACAAACATGACAAATATCTGGAAGACTCCACAGGCTATCTTGTATCTTCCCTTATGTTCCTCTGATGCTACAGGGTGATGTTAGAAAGACCACATGGATTCCTCAACTAATAACTTAGCATTACATTCTTAGTGTCACATAAGATGAGTGTCAATGTTGCCTGCACTTAGAATTCCAGCACATTTCATGGTTATGAATATGCCTAGACCACCAGAAAAGTATGACAGCCTAGGAGCGTAATATAGTAGAATCACAAAATCATAGAATGGTAGGGGTTGGAAGGGACCTCTGAAGATCAAGTCCAACCAGATGGGTCTTAAAAGTCTCCAGAGAAGGAGACTCCACAACCTCTCTGGGCAGCCTGCTCCAGGGCTCCATCACCCTCACAGTAAAGAACTGTCTCCTCATGTCGAGGTAGAACTTCCTGTGTTCTAGTTTGTGTCCGTTGCCAGTGAGAAGAGCCTGGCACCTTCTTCTCGACACTCACCCTTCAGATATTTACAAATATTGATAAGATTCCCTCTCAGTCCTTTTCCCAGGCTAACATCCACAGGTCTCTCAGCCTTTCCTCACAGACAGATGTTTCAGACCCTTAATCGTTATTTTAGACTCCATTGGACTCTCTTTAGTGTATGTCTCCCTCTTGAATAGGGTATGTGATGGGCTTCCATGTGATTTACATGGAACCAGTGATTTACTATTAAACTGTAACAGTAGATATTAAAACATTTAGGTGACTGCATACAGTCCTAGAACTGCTTTGGTTGGAAATGACCTCCAGACCACCAAATTAAGATACATTAAACAATTACTTGAAACATAAGCCATGCTGTAAAATGCCCTCTGCAAGTCACCTTAATCACAAATCAACAAATCAAATCAAACAGCACCTATGGCCAACAAACATTTCCAGCATAAATTTGAACCCAACATAAAAACACAGTGAGAAAATCTCAAGAACTGCTGAAGAGTCCCTTTTCCACTGACCCAACCCCACCCAACCCTAGCACCTGCTTATTGCAGCAGATAGCCCACTTCACACAGTGTTCCAGCTTCTTTCTGACAGCAATATAAAACATAGTTTCAGGTCTCAGGATTTCATTCAGGGATTAAACCAATTCCAGGCACAAATGAATAAAAAACAACCAAAGAAAAAACAAACAAAACAAACAAACAAACAAACTGCATTAAGTAATTAATAACAACAGAAAACCCTGTCATAAGAGTCATTTGTCATTGGAATGGGCTGCCTGAGGAGGGGGTGGAGTCACCGTCCCTGGAGGTGTTCAAGAGGGGATTGGACATGGCACTTGGTGCCATGGTTTAGTCCATGAGGTCTGTGGTGAGGTTGGACTTGATCTTTGAGGTCTCTTCCAACCTTGGAGATTCTGTGATTCTGTGATAACTGCATGGCATGAAGACGAAAAAACACTATCACAGTATCACAGTATCACCAAGGTTGGAAGACACCTCAAAGATCATCAAGTCCAACCCGTCACCACAGACCTCATGACTAAACCATGGCACCAAGTGCCATGTCCAATCCCCTCTTGAACACCTAGTTATGCAGCAAAATACCTGCAGAACTGCAAACTGAGATCCTTATAGACCAGGTGGAGTTTTGGTTAGAAAGTTGCAAGAAAGCAGCAAGCACTCACTTGTTCAGCTTGTTGCTATGTCCAGCCACCCACAGCTCAGTATAACCTATTAGAATTTGGTATCTTCTGCTGAAGAAACACTCTGCAATGAGATTACAGGAGAACTGAAGGTCAATTCTGAACCATATCATCAAAAGCAAATGCAGTGTCTGCTCACACTGTATTTACTTCTAGTAAATGGTGTGCAACAAATAGGATAAAGGTAGAGGTGTGTAGTGGGCAGAAAGATAAACCTGGAAGATAAATATTTGCTAGTCACTGTACAGGCCAGGGAAAATCTTACCAGCTTGCATTAGGCAAATCTTGAACGCTGGGCCCCGTTCTGATAGCTGTTGCCTAAACTCAGTGGTGATTAAAGTAGAATTCTTTTGGGCAGAGAATGAATTATTCTTTGAACACAAATGGGAAAAACAACAACCAACCAAGCAAAGCCCTGAACCTTATGCAAAAGACAACTTCAGTAGGAGAAATTATTCAGGCCTGTTTGTAGGAAAGAGAGCACTCCAAATACATCAGCAAATGTCTCTGCTATCAAACAGTTTTTACCAGGAACTGTAATCCAAATGTTAAATGGCAATGGATTTTCCATGCAATGAAATTTTGCTCCTATTGATGCTTCTCATGAAGCAGATATTGCACTAAATTCCATTGTGATTTACTTACTCCTTATGAAGCAAGTTACTGCTCCTTTCTACAGTAATTTATCACACAACTCTTCCCTCCTTTTGCACAATAGCAGGGAGATATCACTGAGTTGTAAATTCCATTTTTGTTTCCATCAATTCATTACATAAATTATTCAAAAGCTGTTTTTATAAAGTGAGGCTTCAGATTCCTTCATAAAAATATGGAGAAAACGCAGTCCTAAACCAAAAATAGGTTTAAAACCCCACATTTGATGTAATTTTAATTATTCCTTTAATTAAACTGCAGCATGCTCCCCAGTTTGTCATCTCAGGAAAGTGTCCTTTTTACAATAGATGTTACTAAGAAATATGGTTTTTTGCTCTTATCATAATAATTAGCATTCCTAGCCTCCTAACAGCTTTCTCCCGAAAGAAAAGAGGGAAGAAAGCAACAAAAGAAGTATTCCCAAGGCACAATATTTCTTTTCTTTTTCAACTCTCCATTTGCATATTCATCTTCAATGAGCAATTTCTACTGACATCTCCACAGCTACCTTCTTACTGCAAACATCAACTTCCTCCCCTAGCCAGAAGCCACCACCTTGTGCTTTGCCAGATGATGTGTTCTAATCAAAGAATTCCAAACTGTGACACATCTGTTAATTGGAAAATATTTCCAGTCCTATTTTGAAAGAATCAAAGAAGACTTCTAGCACCTGCATCAAACCCACACACTCTGAAGGGCACAGAAAATTTAATACCGAGCGCCAGGAAAAGTCTGGGAGCACTTTAAATTTTCCATCAAACTCATTGGCTGCAGTGTAAATTTAAGCCCTTTGTTAAAAGCCACTTGTTGTTTGGTAATCCATGAACAAGTAGCTGTTAATTTGAACTCACTTTCTTTAGTAGATATGTACACCAGGAGAAACAAGGTTCACAGGTTCCCTTTACAAAATGTCTAAATCAGGTGTCTACCACTTAGTGAAGAAAACAGATACAAAAATGAGGTTGTAAAGAATAATGTTACGGGTTTAAGACTGGGACATCTTAACCACAGAGACAGAAGTCCTCAAGGGACTAGACAGTCTGGAAGGTGGACACAGTAAAGTGCAATCTTTGTTATTTCATTCCCATCATGCTGCATCTTCCCTATAACAAAGGGGGTTCACAGTTTGTTCTGCCCTTTTCTCCTCTCTCCACTCCCAGCACAGGCTGTTATATCTTGTGGGGGGTGTTTGCAGCCTTCTGGAGCCTTGGCAAGCTGATTTTTATCTGTGCAATTCAGGCCTAGGTTGGGGGGAAGCAGGGAGGCACGGGGTGTGGGGCTTTGAGGGCTGGTGTTTGGCCTGGTTGCGGGAAGGTTTTGTAAGGGTTGTCCCAGGCAGCAGGTGTGGGCTGAGGGCACGGCCCTAGAACACCCCTGCACTTCAGTGGCACTGTTTGAGACAACCTAAGTGCTCAGGGTTCACAGGTGTCCTCTGCAGGTAGTTGGTTGACTGCTGATTTTATTTCTGTCTTTCCAGGGAAAGAACACAGCTAAGGATGTGCAGAAAGTCAACAATTACCATTTTTTGTTGTTTAGAATTCTATACTAGCACAGAAGTAGTTCAGAGGACATCACAAGAACTGAACTGTCTTAGTATATGAGGAAAAGCACTGCAAGCACTTTAAGGTGCAGTCAAAGCACTTGGGAGAAATACGAGTCCAGCCTCTGGTCTGTATGGTCAAATTCAGACAGTCAGTTGGTTTCTTCTAATGGAGTTAGAGTTTAGTTATTTGCTCACAATCACCGATATTGATTATAGGATACAGGAATGTGTATTCCTCTTGCTCTTTAGAAAAGAAAGCTTGCAACTTGCAGGGGAATTACCATAAAATTGGAGATTTTACATTTTTAGACAATCTTTAATAAGAGAGGAAATAGTACAGCAAATCAGGATAGTTATTCAAGAAAACAAATGCCAGCAGTTCAGGAAAACTAGAAAAGCTTCTACAGGAAAGACAAATACATATGCCCTGAAACATCTCCCTCTAACGGGAAAAGACAAGACACATGGAGAAAACATATAGGGAATGGCATTTTAAAGGTAAAGCAGCAGAGAAGATGCAGCTGAAGCTCTTCTCTAACTCTATTTCCTACTGTTTGATGTAAATCCTGCTCTTCAACTGTAGTTCAGCACCAAGGAAGTGCATCCACTGCAAGACATACATCTTAAAAATTAACCTTATTAACTGGTTTCTAGTTACTCACCTAAGGATCTTGTTTAAGGGGTATCCAGATCCATGTCAGAGTGCATGGAAGTGTCTGGTGGGCCAAGCAGAGGTTGAAACTATGGGGATGGTTGGAGAGCAAAGATAATTCAGGTGAGACAGACAAAGAAAGTGTTGGAGATAGCTGTAAAAAGGAGTTTGAGAACCAATTGTATTGTTTGCCCTGTGCAGGCAGGAAAAGAAAGTTTCCAGTAACTTTGGCTTCCAGGCCCTCTGGGCTAATGCCATGTCTGAACAAGAAGGCAGCAGTATACAACAAGAGAAGGAAAAAGAGTGTGACAAGAAAGGGTGAAACATTGGTTGTCAGCAAGTCAGTATATGCTGATCACACATCAGCAATGGGATTCACTTCAGTCACTGGAAGTTAACACGCTGCTTTCTGAGACATGGGAGCAAAGAAGTTGCAAGGTTCACCTAGGAACATCAAACAATAAGCCAACTGCTTAGATAACTTTGAGTTAAAATCTGGATTATTAATGGGAAGCAGATCACAGCTGACAGCAGATGCCAAGAGTGTACTTAGAAAGGACTCATCTGATTAAAAACAAAAAAAATAAGTCCCAGTTGTACACACCAAAAAGGACCTCTCAGTGTTGCAGGGATGGGGCAAGCTCAAAAGTCTGTGTTTATAAAACTGCTTTTTTTATAAGCTCTCATATTAAAGCACTAATACATGTCTGGCAGAAGAGTAACAAAAACATGCCTGAATCCTTCCAGTCGACATCACTCAGCGCTTCATGGGAATATGATAAAGTTGTACAAGAGGTCGATCAGTGGTGTATTGATTGAACTGGTGGCAAAGTAACTACTGAACAAAGTTTTGTTCATGATACTTTCTGTCCATTCTTGCTCAGCCTGAGCACTTTTCAGTAATGTAACAAGTGATGGATGAACATCCAGTATAGCATTTGCTCTTCAATCCTTTCTCCAGTAAACGTTACAGCTCTGCTATTGCTTTTAAAGAAGTTATTTTACTTTGCTTTTCATTTATTGATTTGGTTTTAGGGGGATGGATTACATTGTTTAACAGACACAGGGACTGCAATATTTTAAAGCTGTTACTCATTACTCTAAATTCCAAAAAATCTGTGGCACTGCCTGTTCCTTTTAAATATTGGCAGCACTCTGTGCCTGTTTTTAGAATATCTGTGGTGCTTCTTATAATTTGTCAAACAAAGGACAGCACAGGTGGCAATGCAGAACAGGAAGATTCATCTGAAACAGAAATAACCTCTAAGGACATTACCCTGCTGTCCATGTTTATTCAAAATTCCTACTGACTTTTGTGAGAATTTCACAGCCAATGATGCTGAGCAGCAGCCTAGGTCTCTTCACCTTTTCATCAGGTAAAGAATAATTCTCAGCTGCTCTGATCAATTTGCTTATTTTATTTCCACCTGGCTGGAAGACAAAAAAATCCACTCAGCTAAAATATGATTTAATAAAACAATGCACTCCAAACAACCCGCAGTATCTGTTCATACCCACACTCCAGAGCTGTAAAGACACTGAAGAAATGAATACAGCAGACAGGCTACATCATATGACGTAAAACAAGAGTCACTCGTTTGAAAGCCCAGCTGAGGGAGCCAGCAGAGAGGCAGATTTTCACAGAAACAAGCATGTCTGTAAGTCTTGAAAATATGTGCAGC
>CM026889.1:33190060-33258704 GCA_015227895.2 Colaptes auratus | reverse complement strand
TAAGAAAATACACCCTTCGGATAATTCTGCTAATAACAGAGGAGAAATATAAATTTACTCAAAGTCTTGTCTTGGAAGAGGCATTAACAAGACAGCTAAATCTGTTTTGGCCACTGCCCCTCTCTCCTCCTTCTCTGTTGCAGGGTCCGGATTGAGGTCAAGGAGCCTAATAGGCAGTGCCATTAAGGCTGCCTGGAGGGAGTGGAAGCTGAATCGATCCCTGAGCCTCATGTTTCAGAAAGACAACTGCACGTGTCAGATGCCATGAGAGAGGCGTGTGTCAGTTTACTCGCCACATAAACATTGTGACTTGTATTGGCGGGATTGAATTTGAATGGCTCAGGTGCCAATTGGGCCATTCCCTTTGCAAAAAGGGAATTGATCGGGGAAGACCTCCTATGCTCTTGCTCCTTACACTCATAGCTTGCATGCTTCTACTCTCTTCTATCTCTCTCCCTCGTTCATTAATGGGATTCAGGCAATAACAAGCACCCTACTTTGCTTCTGTCTTCAGAGCAATTAGCTTCTTATGTTTTAGCAGCACCGTGCTCGAGTTAGGCCCTCCACTACAGCAGCCAGCCCTGCCCGCATCCTCCTCTAACCTTTGCATACTGCCCTTTGGACTATAACTAACTCAAATACCTCTTCGTTCAGCAAAGGTTTTGTGTAGCTAGCAGCTCTGTGGTTCATGAGTAAAATATGCTATTTTACCTGGTTATTTCTGAGGTTTATAGCTTGTTACCCCTAGGTTAGCTCTGTTGTGAACTCGATGGTGGTTCGTCTATGCCACCCAAGGCAGCACTGCTGTTTAGTTTTGCATGCATAGGGAGATTCCAGTTTGTTCCTCTGTATGCCAAGTTCTGATTGTTCTAGACTGTTACTCTACTGGTTATCAGCCTTCTACCGTGTGTAAGCAACCTCTCATCAACCGGCAAACAAACCTCAATCAATTTGCTCAGAAAACAACTTGATATTTAATAAATCATATTCATATTTTATCATATTTCCAGTCAATAATTTATATAAACTAAAAGAAGTGCTCTAAAGAAGTGATGTAAAAATTATTTCAATTCACTTTTACTTGAGAGAAGTGTGAGAACTTACTCCTATTTTTTTTACCATTTCTACATACTGAAACTGTGTGTAGCTGAAGTCTCTGCTTCATTCTGACATAGCAAAGAGGATTCCTGGCTATTGTATTCACAGGTAGAATCCATTGAGATTGCATGTCCCATAAAATAATGTCTGCCCCAATGAAGTTCCCACACTGAACCAAGGAAGAATGGTTCATGATGAAAAACCATGGTCCCCTCAGGCCACATGTAACTGCAGCTGTAGTTTGCGTGCAGAGCTCTATATATCCAAGACAGGCACACATCCTCCTGGATACTCAGGCATACAGTGTGATTTACAAATAAGAGTTATGAATCACTCCCAGCAGTGTGTAATTGTAATAAGGAATTATAAATAATGATAACCCACTGAGTAACTAACTGGTGCATTCATCAACATTTTGCACATACATTTATTTATTCCCTTTCTTCTCCCAGATGTGTGGCTGCTGTTTCACTTGCCATAAAACCCAGGTTTGCACAGCACCACAAAAGAGGACAGTAAAGAGTTTTTGGATCCTGGTCAAAGTGATCCTTTTCCTTCTTTCATTTTATGAGCTGTTCAAGGCTCAAGCTTGCAGTGGATATCACTATGAAAACAACACTAAAAGAAGGTCATTTCTAGCAAATCCATCAGTAAAGAAGTTTCATAGTAATATCATGCATATTAAAGCAAAAGGTTCCACAGTCCATTTCTTTTTAATTCCTGTGGCATTTCTTTACATTTGAGAGCAGCCACTGCTGAGACATCTTCAGAACTGTGGCCAACTAACTACCAGCTTTGGCATTGACGTTTTCATTTAAACAAGTGTTAATTGTGCTTTAATTGATCAGAGTTCAGATCCAGGAATTGTCAATGCAATGCACGAGTACTAATGACTAAACATAGGTAAACATTTGATACTCCCTTAGGCACTTGGTTTTATGGCATTCAAGTCTGAAGATTAGCTTTAGATCCAAATGAATACAACTTTAACCTCGTCTTTTAAAGGTGATTTGGAGGCAAAGTAGGCTATCATTACTTCAGAATAGCAGGCACAAATGTATCTAATTAAACAATTGTCTTTTCCTGTCATAACAAGATATTTGAGCAGTCTGCTGCCTGCAAAACATTCTAAGGAATGACACAATACATGTGCAGAATCTCACCTTTCAAGGGGTGTGGTTATTCATATTCTGTAGTAAGAAACATGGCCACAATAAACAAGGACAAACATTTTTCCAACTCTGTGCTCATCAACCACACTACACAAAACAACCACCTTTGAAATTTCTAGGCCACTGGTAATTCTCCACATACTTGTCAAAATAAACCCTGCAGTGCCTTTGGGTTTATTTTGATTTTGAATGAAAGAATACAAAGGGTAGGAAATCCCAGGCAGTTAAAGATCTGCTGTCAGAATCTTGCCTGAGATTGCACTTGTCCTTGTGGCTACATATCTCACAGACATAAACACCTTGCAGATAAATCTTGTAATTGTGGTGTTGAGCCATCTTGCACTTGCCAGGTGCATCTCAGTTATCAGGCAGGATACCTTGATAGGAGCCTTCCTCCAGTTACACTGTGAAAATACATTCTCTAAATTGTGAGTTTCTATTTGACATGTGACAATGGCAGTTCAGATACTAGTAAAATCTCATCTGAGTTAAAAGGCATCTGGGCCATCTTTGAGGAACTTGCTGAAGTGATGTACAGACCTTGCATCTCAGCACTGTGGCCAGCCATAGATCCCATCACACTTCACTTGGCTTATGCTCTCTGAGAAGAGCAGTGGTTAAAGGAGCCCACCAGCATTCCTGATAAAGAAGCTTGCCAGGTTACACAACATCTGGAAATTTGTAGTTGTCTATTCAATTTGCTGCACTTCTGGCCTAAGGGAGCTTACATTTGAATGGTGCTTAATGACACATATGCCTGTGATCTCACAAGACTGATTTGGGAGCAGAGGAAATACCTTTGAGATTCATGTGACAAATAGTCCCCACCACTAGACTTTAGGGCTGAAATCCTTCCCTACCCAGACCCTTGCTGGGATTATTTGTTGGAAAGAAACTTTCAGCTGTCCAAGCTAACTTCTGGTAATAAAATCAACTGCTTATTTTACTGCTTGCATGATGGAGCCAGCCAGATGTGGACAGTAAGAGATCTTGTGAACGAGTGACCTGAAAGCCCAGAGAGCCAAAAATGAATCATAAACAAGAAGGCTTACTGCCAGCTTAAGCAGTCATACATCATGACCTAAACTCCTGTCCTTTCCTTCCCCCCTGTGCACATATTTTATCTGTGCTCTGCTGTGGTTAAAGGCTAAGCTTTGCCTCCTACCAGAACAAGCAAAACTTGCAATTCTGAGACCAGAATTCTATTAGGACCAAGAGCAGAACTGAAGAGTAGCAGGAAAGAGAAAAAGAAATAATTGGAGAAGTGAATGGAAGTGGCTGTGCAGTATGGATATCTGTGAGAGTACATAACTGAAACTGGGGATCTCGTCTGGACCTGTGCTGCTGCAGGCTCATGTTCAGCCTACCATTGACCAGTACCCCCAGGTCCCTCTCTGCCTGACCGCTCTCCAGCCACTCTGACCCCAGCCTGTAGCACTGCATGGGCTTGCTGTGGCCAATGAGCAGAACCTGGCACTTGGATGTGTTCAATCTCATGCCCTTGGACTCTGCCCATCTGTCCAGCCTGTCAAGGTCCCTCTGCAAAGCCTCTCTACCCTTCAGCAGATCAACTCCTGTCCCCAGCTTGGTGTCGTCCACAAATTTACTGATGATAGACTCAATGCCCTCATCCAGATCATCAATAAAGATGTTGAAGAGCATGGGGCCCAGCACTGATCTTCAGATTTCAACGCTGAAAATAGCCAGGGGTCTTTGCTGTCTTGTCTGGGTAAACTGAAACACAGTTCAGCTTCCAAGCAAAGCTTGTGGTTCCTTCCAGAGCATGGACAATGGCAAGACAATGCTCTGGCCCTTTGGGCTGGTGCTTATAGATTTCCCGAGACAAAAATGGCCAGTAGCAACACAGATCTAGGGATAAAACCCTGGTATTGCAACCTATAGAAAGCCTTCATTCCAAACGTGGCCAAAAGCACACCCACCTGGCTCATTCTGGCTCTGAACATGTCCAGGCAAGCCTCAAGAAGCAGATCTACTAGCTTCTGCCTCATTGTCTGGTTCAGAGCAATTTTGAGGTTTTTTTTGTCCATTCAGGACAGGGGGACGGTGTCAAAGGCCTTGCCAAGGTTCAGGTAGACCACATCCACAGGCCTCCCCACATCCACCAGGCAGTCACCTGATCATAGAAGGAGATCAGGTCGGTCAGGTAGGACCTGCCCTTCCTAAATCCATGCTGGCTGGACCTCATCCCTTGACCATCCTGTAAGTGCTGTGTGATTGCACTCAAGATGACTTGCTCCATAATCTTGCCTGGCACTGAGTTCAGGGTGACAGGCCTATAATTCCCTAGCTCATCCAACCAGCCCTGCTTGTGGATGGGCACCAGGCTGGCAGCTTCCAGTCTTCTGGGATCTCTCTAGTGAGCCAGGACTGCTGAAGTTAAGGCTTGGTGGATCTGAAGCAGAAAATGAATGTAAAGACTGCAGCACTCCTCACTAAAAATAAAAGTTAGACTTCTATTTCCACTCCAGTTAAGCATCCCCCGCAGAGCCTGCATAAAATATTCAAATTGCAGTTGTCATCCTACCGTAAGAATATGGCTAGAGGTAGATTTAAGATTAGAGTTACTTTTTACAGTGTGGCTACTGCAAACAACTATTTCTCAATTTGTTTTGAAAGTGGAGAGGGAGATAAGAACACATCCTTTGAAGCTGCTGAGCATTTACTGTGAGCCCACATCTAATCTCACATGAATCCCTCTATATAACAATGAGACATAATGTCCTTGATCTCAGCAATCTTCAGGTTTAGTCACAGTTCATTTATAGTCACATTGCTTGCCTTGAAAGCATCTTATTACCACATGTTTAGGACTTCTGAGAGGTCATGCTACAAGATCTTTAGAAGCTTTTAAATGTGAGTTCAGCAAAGAGAAAAAGATAGGGATTAATTCAATGATCAGCATATAAATAACATAAAACTCTGGATTTAATTAGTACAGCTCTATGAACATATGCAATTTTGCTTTGTATTTCACACTTAATATATTTTCAGTCTGATTAATTTCAAGAAAAATAATTAAAGTCAAATGATATCCTTAATAGTTGGCATGTGTAGAGCTGAATTTCTATTAGTTTCTGGTGGAAATTCAAATATGAAGTGCATCAGCTTTCCTGTGTAGAAATTCCTGAATTTGCATGTTTTTAAACTTAGTTTTCTGTGTGAATATAATTTGAATGAAAATCTCAACCCTTTTCGTAACTTTTCTTAAGAACACAAGTTCCAAAACACAGCCAAGATGAAGGAAAGTTGAACATTGACTATTCTCCCAGATATGGAGGCCAGATATGTCCCAGTGGAGGCCAGTGACAAGCGGAGTCCCTCAGGGATCAGTCCTGGGACCAGTCTTGTTCAAAATCTTTGTGGGTGCCATGGACAGTGGCATTGAGTGCACCCTCAGCAAGTTTGCTGATGACACCAAGCTGTGTGGTGCAGCAGACACGCTGGAGGGAAGGGATGCCATCCAGAGGGACCTGGACAGGCTGGAGAGGTGGGCACAAGCCAACCTCATGAGCTTCAACAAGACCAAGTGCAGGGTCCTGCATCTGGGTCAAGTCAATCCCAGGCACAAATACAGACTGGGTAGGGACTGGCTGGAGAGCAGCCCTGAGGAGAGAGACTTGGGGGTGCTGGTGGACGAGAAGCTCAACATGAGCTCTCAATGTGCACTTGCAGCCCGGAAAGCCAATCAGGTCCTGGGCTGCATCAGGAGAAGTGTGGCCAGCAGGTCAAGGGAGAGGATTCTCCCCCTCTACTCAGCTCTGGGGAGACCCCACCTGGAGTACTGCGTCCAGTTCTGGAGCCCTTATTACAAAAGGGATCTGGAGGTGCTGGAAGGTGTCCAGAGAAGGGCCACGAGGATGAGCAGAGGGCTGGAGCACTTCTCCTGTGAGGACAGACTGAAGGAGTCGGGGCTGTTCAGTCTGGAGAAGAGAAGGCTCCGAGGTGACCTCATTGTGGCCTTCCAGTATCTGAAGGGGGCTACAAGAAGGCTGGGGAGGGACTTTTCAGGCTATCAGGGAGTGATAGGACTAGGGGGAATGGAATGAAGCTGGAGGTGGGGAGACTCAGGCTAGATGTGAGGAGGAAGTTCTTCACCGTGAGGGTGGTGAAGCCCTGGAATGGGTTGTCCGGGGAGGTGGTTGAGGCCCCATCCCTGGAAGTGTTTAAAACCAGGCTGGATGATGCTCTGGCCAGCCTGATCTAGTGTAGAGTGTCCCTGCCCATGGCAGGGGGGTTGGAACTAGATGATCCTTGTGGTCCCTTCCAACCTTGACTGAAACTATGAAACTATGAAACTATATAATTGCAGTCTCAGGTTGCGCCAGGGCAGGTTTAGGCTGGATGTTAGGAAAAAGTTCTATACAGAGAGAGTGATTGCCCATTGGAATCAGCTGCCCGTGGAGGTGGTGGAGTCACCTTCATTGGAGGTGTTCAGGAGGAGACTTGATGGAGTGCTTGGTGCCATGGTTTAGTTGTTTAGGTGGGTTGGATTGGTTGATGGGTTGGACACCATGATCTTGAAGGTCTCTTTCAACCTGGTGTATTGTATTGTATTGTATTGTATTGTATTGTATTGTATTGTATTCAAACAAATGTAAATTTGCACATTTAAACGCCATCCCCCCTCCCAAAAAAAAAGGCATGGAAGACAAGTTATCTGCTCACAGCTATGGTGAAGCTCCAGTGAAGTAGCACTGCACAGATTATTATCAGTTTGGAAACCCAGAGCCTTTTCACTTTGCACCCTTCCCAACTTGCTCCTAATGGACTGCTGAGACCTCTGCATAAATTACTAGCTATGGAAAGAAACTCAAAGTGTAGAGATCTCTGGCTCATGGAATATGATTTTGAAAGTCTATAGAATTATGTCCTGTGTATTGGTGAGTTGATATTTGAGAGTCTGTCTGAAGAAGTAACAGAGAGTTTACTTTACAATGACCAAATATGGTAGATATAGAGGATTTTGCATTTCTTTCTACTTAATGACACAGTATATTAGAATTTGGGTCCCTGTATCCCTAGAGTTCAATTAAACCAGATGTTTGTAAAACAGATAGTAAAATAATTTTTATTGGAGAAGCACAGAAGAGCATTTCCTAAACAAAGCAGAAGGCAATTCATCAAAAACTCTGCACTGCATGCTAAACGTCTCTTCGTGCAATACTGCTGCCTTGGAAATCATTTGTATGTGGGCTGTATTTTCACCATAGCAAGTACAAGAAACCCCACAAACTCACATTCTGTTAATGCTCAGAGAGAAGCAGGCTTTCATAGCTCAATGTATCTCCTATTGCAGGGTCACAGGATCTTAGGGGTTGGAAGGGACGTCTGGAGATCTTCGAGTCCAACCCCTTGCCAGAGTGGGACCATAGACTCTAGAGCAGGTCTCACAGGAATACATCCAGACAGGGCTTGAAAGTCTCCAGAGAGGGACATTCCACAACCTCTCTGGGCAGCCTGCTCCAGTGCTCTGTGACCCTCATGGTGAAGAAATTCTTGCTCATGTTGAGGTGGAACCTCCTGTGGCACAGCTTACATCCATTGCTCCTCGTCCTATCCCAGGGCACAAGTGAGAAGAGGCTGTCCCTGTCCCTTCCTTCCTGACCCCCATCCCTCAGTTATTTTTAGACATTGCTCAGATCCCTTTTCAGTCATCTTCTCTACAGACTAAACAGCCCCCAGGGCCCTCAGCCTCTCCTCACCAGGCAGTACTGCAGTCCCTTCAGCATCCTTGGAGCCCTCCCTTGGACTTTCTCCAGCAGATCCCTGTCCCTCCTGAACTGAAGAGCCCAGAACTGGATGCAATATTCCAGGTGAGGTCTCAGCAGGGCAGAGTACAGGGGGAAGAGAACTTCCCTGGATCTTCTGGACACACTCCTCTGAATGCACCCCAGGACCCCATTGGCCTTGGCCACAAGTGCACATTGCTGTCCCATGCAGAACTTGTCCATCTTCACAGAATTGCATCTAATCATGTATGTTGTTTTGGTTTTTGTTCTGACCATCTGAATGTACCTGAAATTGCTGTATACAATGTGTACAGCACATGGGGTTGGACCTGATGACCTTTGGAAGTCCCTTTGCAACCCAGACCATTCTGTGATTCTGTGATTATGTGTATAGGGTTTTTTCAATACTGATGCAGTTACAGAAGCTGCTGTGGTCCAAGGGCTATAAATAGAGTCTATGTCTTCTCAAAATACAAAGTTCAACACTTCTTTCTTTTCAGCATTTGCTTTGCTTCTGGTAACTTAACGCGTATTTCAGCAGGATCCTGTGGGAATCTCTCTGCCACCTTGCCTCTGAATTAATAAGCTTCTCAATTGCATGTGAAATGTTGCACTTCATTAGTATGAAGGAATGATCAATAAATTACCAAATCAGTCAACTTTTGGAGAGACCTTGCAGAATGTGAGGTCATGCCTGAAGAGAATACAACAGCAAAAGTGTCACCATGCGATTGCAGTGGTTTGACAATAATTAGGATATCACCTTCACAGGAGTCTTAACTCAGCAGAGCTAATAAACTATTTGTCTAACATGAGCACCACAGGCTTGAGAAGCTGATCAATTGTTTCCATTGTAGAGAAAACAAAGTCAAAATTTCTCCTGAGCAATCTAACGACAGCTTCATGACTCTCATCACGTCCGCGCTATTCAAGCAGTACTCATTTTTACTTTCAGCAATTTGTACTATTACAGTTCCAATTACAGCCAAAAGATATACCACATAAGAAGCTAAAGTGCAGTCTTTTCAAGCCTATCATTCTGGAAGATGAGTGCAGTTACTTCAGTAATGCCTTTGATATTATGGACAAACAGCAGAAATGAAGACTCAGCATTTGTGGAGTCAGCAAGCAGAGGAAGGAAAAGAAAGCACAGAGCCCCATGGATTTCTTACACTTCTAACAATATTATCACTTCTGCTCTTTCTTTCAGCTGCCTACTATCAGGAAAGTAAATAGGAAACCTTCGTAGAGCTCAGCTGCTGTTTCTGTGTTGCCTTATTCCTCCTTTATGCTGCCATAAAATCTGGTTCTTTAACACCCGGCTTCCATAACTTTGAGGTGCTACTACTGAGAATTAAAGACTCTATCCTGAATCTTTGAAAACCAGAATGCACCTAATGTGAAGTCTCAATCTCATAGGTAAACATCTGTTTGTACACGAATAGTATTCTTTCAACAACAGGATTTCTAACCCCATGGTGAGCTACAGACTTAGGGATGTGTGGTTGGAAAGTTTCAACTTGGAGGCATCTGGGCGTGTTGGTTCGCAGTTGATTAAATATGAGACAGCAGTGCCCAGGTGGCCAAGAAAGCCAATGGCATCCTGGCTTGGGTTAGAAACAGGGTGTGCAGCAGGGACAGGGAGGGGATCATCCCCCTGTGCTCAGCACTGGGGAGACCACACCTTGAATGTTGTGTTCAGTTCTGAGGCCCTAACTCCAGGAAGGACACTGAGTGGCTGGAGCCTGTCCAGAGGGCTCTCAAACATTGCAACAGGCTGCCCAAGGCAGTGGTGGAGTCACCATCTCTGGAGATGTTCAAGCAGTGTGATTCAGTGATTATCACCACAAACTCTGGGCAGCAAATCTAAGTCCAACGATCTCAATTACTATTTGATTCTTCACAGGACAGTGAAAGAGAAATTCATGTAGGAACAGCTACCATTGCAGCAGTGCAAAATAGGGTATCCAGTGCTTTCAGTATGCACTATTTGTATACATTCATTTCAGATGAATTTTCTCCTACAGTGAGATTCTCTAGCTCTTCTAAAACTTCTTCTATTAGTTATGGGCTAATTCTAAACATTAGACCAAACATTTAATTCTGCTCTTGAAATAAACTTACATAACAACAGAGTTGCTTACTGAGACTTAACTGAAAACCAGTAACTCATTAACTTCTACTCCTGTGGTCATCTAGAACACTTTGGTCCTACTTTAAGGTCTCCCTTTAGTCAGTAAGAGCAAAATGCAGGAAACAAACCCACTGCAAATAAAGTAGCCTGTTCCTCAGTAACTCCTCTTTCCTTCATTTATTTTCCCACTGTGCTTCCTTTTTTTCCCTGCCATCTATCACTAAATTATCCTCTCTGGCCAAAATTTCAAAATCTTAATGTTATCCACTTTTTACCTTTGGAATTGAATTAAAGTTATTAAACTGCAACAAGAAAAATATTTTGTCCTTCCATCTTCAGAGGTCATCACTGTGAAAAGCAGGTGCCTGAATTAAGAAATGCCTAATGAGGATATGTACATTGCACACTGGCCACAGAAACCCCATGCAGTGCTACAGGCTGGGGGTCAGAGTGGCTGGAGAGCGGCCAGGCAGAGAGGGACCTGGGGGTGCTGGTTGATTGTAGGCTGAACATGAGCCTGCAGTGTGCCCAGGCAGCCAAGAGGGCCAATGGCATCCTGGCCTGCATCAGGAACAGTGTGGCCAGCAGGAACAGGGAGGTCATTCTGCCCTTGTATACAGCACTGGTTAGGCCACACCTGGAGTCCTGTGTCCAGTTCTGGGCCCCTCAGTTTAGGAAGGATGTTGACTTGCTGGAACGTGTCCAGAGAAGGGCAACGAAGTTGGTGAGGGGTTTGGAAGACAAGCCTATGAGGAGAGGCTGAGGGAGCTGGGGTTGCTTAGCCTGGAGAAGAGGAGGCTCAGGGTGACCTTATTGCTCTCTACAACTACCTGAGGGGAGATTGTAGACAGGCAGAGGTTGGTCTCTTTTCCCAGACAGGCAGCACCAGAACAAGAGGACACAGTCTCAGGCTGCACCAGGGCAGGTTTAGACTGGATGTTAGGAGGAAGTTCTTTACAGAGAGAGTGATTGCCCATTGGAATGGTCTGCCCAGGGAGGTGGTGGAGTCACCATCATTGGAGGTATTCAGGAGGAGACTTGATGGGGTACTGGGTGCCATGATCTAGTTGTTTAGGTGGATTGATTGGTTGATAGGTTGGACACGATGATCTTGAAGGTCTCTTCCAAACTGGATTTATTGTATTGTAATCAGTAACCTTCTACCTTTCAGGCATTTGTCTTTAATTAATGCTGTATTAAGATAAATGTATTGTTTGCATGTTAAGACTTGCTCCAATAGATGTAGTGCCTAATATATGGTTCTGTAGTTTAAAATACACTTGGAAATAAGAGCAGATATTAAAAGAAATCCAAGTTTGCTGGTTTGACAAGAACTGCAGCAACTTCAGAGTAAAGCAGTGCAAGTTTCTGAAGTTATTGCAAAGTTATTCCACATTCCTGTAGTCACTGAAGGAAAAAAAAAGAACTGGAAATGAAACAAAGACAATAAAGGAAATATTAATGCTTCGTCAGCAATTTAAACACTGATTACGCAGACAAAGCTCTGCAGAGATTTTGTTACACCGTTGCAAAAATTCCATCAAGGTAAATGAGAAAACTCAATTATCACCATTCTTATCAAAGGAGTTCTTTGGGTATAAAATCACTTCCAAGGGGCAGATGGTTTTATCTGTGACTGTGACAAATACAGAAAATACCAGATGAGTCTGAGCTGCAAGGGGGGAAGTGCATGCTAAAGCTCATTTAATAATCTGTTAATCCCTTGTGCATCTAGGAAATTGAAAAAGCTTGTAGCACTATGGCAAATATCTTCTATCTTTAATGCTAGCCCTAATGATTTTAAGACAACAGTGCTCCAAATGGTGGAAAGCTAAACATCAGTGACTTAATAGTGAACAAGATAGTCCTACAATTTGCCTTGCACCTGGTGCTTGATGAATGTAACCTGAACAGAACCGGGCAGCTAAACCAGTCTAAAAACATTTTTTCATGGATACTGACCAGCTCCCACAGTGACCTCTATGCCTGTTTAGGTCCCTGAACTGGTCCACTAACTGGCTTCTGCAGAAGAGTCAGAATTGCCAAGGCCAGGACTAGGCGTATGGAAAGTAAGCTGTAGTGGTATTAGTTGCCATTAATGAAAGTGTGTGTGAGATCAATCTTAAGGATTTGATCCTGCTGTGGTAGGAGGGTTGGACTAGGTGATCTTTTGATCTCCTTTCCAACACTTAACATTCTGTGATGACTCTGTGATCAATTATGTTCCAAATCCCCTTCTCCCGGCAGTGCAATTTGTAGTTATGAGCTTCAGTTACAACATTTGCATGACATCATTACACACAACATGGAAATTCTGCTGTCTTGTCTATATAAAATAAATATTCTGCTCCCTTCAAGTATAAATGGGTGTGTAATCACCTTGCAATCTCAAAACTTTTAATTTATAAGCTTATATTGAAATTCTGAATGTGAGCCAGCAGTATGCCTAGCAGGACTAGAGAGGTGATTATCCCCCACTGGTGGGGCCACACTTCTGATACTGGGTTCAGGTTTGGGCCCCTTGCTCCAGAATAGCATTGAGGTGCTGGAGAAGGTGAGGTGCAATGAAGCTGGTGAAGAGTCTAGAGCACAAGTCCTATGAAAAGCAGATGAGGGAACTGTGGTTGTTTAGAATGAACAAAAGAAGGCTCAGGGAAGACCTTCTGGCTTTCTCCAACTCCCTGAAAGGAGGTTAGAGTGAGGTGGGTGACGGTCTGTACTTCCAAATAGTAAGTGACAGGATGAGAGGAAATTACCCCAAGCTGCATCAGGGAAAGTTTAGATTCAGGGGATATTTTTGTCCAGATTTACAAAGGGTTGCCAAGCCCTGGAACAGGCTGCCCAAGGAAGCTGTGGAGTCCCTATCTCAGGAGGGATTTGAAAAGATGAGTGGATGTGGTGCTGAGGAACGTGGTTAAGCAGTGGACTTGGCAATGCTGAGTTAATGGCTGTACTTGATGACCATGAAGATCTTTCCCAGCCTAAATGATTCTGTCATTCTATAATTCTTTATCTGAGCATATGTTCAGTTTATGCTCACATATGTCTTTACAATGGTAAATGATGTTGTCACCAAATCCAAGTTAGATCTGTCACCTTGTATTTTACCAGGAATCTCACTTTTGTGAAATAACAATCCTTCTTTCTTTTCCTTCCATGCACATCCAGACCCTCCAAACATTGTATGACTTGTTCTTTTGTATTTGTGTTTCTTTCATGGCTTGATCCAGAAAGAGCTGGACACAGCCAATGGCTGTGCATGGGCAGGCCACAGCTTTCCTTCTGCCCATTTACTGCAATGTTTAATACACTTGTTACTTTTTCTCATAATAACCATAGCAGGGATTCTTCAAATGCTGAAACTCGATTTTGCACAGACTGCATTTAAAAGCAACATGTGGACAGAAGGCCTAGGGCAGAGTGGGGCTATTCTCTCTCTTCATGATTCACAAGCTCTGACTGCAATGAGTGTGGCAAGTGTCATTGAAATGTCCTCATGCGAGAGAGCCCTTGGGCATGTCCTGGGGCACTGTATGGCTTTCCATCTAGCTCCATGATAGGATGCACTGACTGAACAGCTCACATAACAGCCAGACTCTGAGATGTGCTGAATTATCTCTACTCTGCTGGCCTCCCTGGAATTATTCCTATTAGACATGGTCATTAAGTGACCCTGAAGTCTTACTCTAAACTGAATTTTATTAATACCAGGCATTTTATTCTGTTCTTCTGCATGCTCTCTCATATTAGTTAATATAGAGGGAAATCTTGTGACACTTTCCAATCTATTTTAAATTCTCAGGTAATACAGAAACTAAACCAAATATTTATGATTTCCCACTTCTCAGGGATTAGGGCTGTGATGGTCACCAGATGAGTGCCAGAGGCTCTCCATGAACCCCTCTGCCTTCCCAAAGGAAGAGAAAGTAAAGAAGGGAGAGCCTGATGGGCTGGGAAAGAAACTCAACCAGCTGTGATGGGCAGAAGAACAATGCCATGGGGTAGAGACAGAGACACAAACCAACTTGGAACCCAACCCTTATGGCAAGGATGGCACTAATGGCACCATCGATGCTGGGGACAGGCACTGGGCAAGTCTCAGCCTGCACTCAGCAGTAGGCAGGAACTGGATTCAGGAGCTGGGTTTGAGAACTGGATTCAGGAACTCATGGATCATGATCGATTTTGGCCATTGAAGAAGAGGCTTTGTTTTTGTGATCACTCAGCTTTATTCTGAAAATTATGCCTTTGGGATGGAATCCCTCACTGGTCAGTTTAGGGTCATGTGCCCTGTCCCCTCCTCCCTGCAGGTGTCATCTCTGAGTCACTGCACCTCAATGCGGGGTCCAAGATTCAGCGGTGACTTTGGTTCTGTACTCCAGTCCTAGGCAGGAACTCTCCCCATCATCTTCTCCCTGCTAGAAGCAGCCCCTGGGTGTGCCACAGTGAGCAGAGCCTGAGCTGGGAAGTCACAGAACGGAGCAGAATTGGTGGTAGTCCAGCTCAGAGTAGAACATCAGTGAAAAATCAGAAAAGGCCAAGCAGAGCAGAGCTGCAGAGCAGAGCTACAGGGCAGCATCATTGATTTTAAACTGATGATAGCAACAGCAACACACATTTTTTTCATTATATAAGGGTTTGTGTTCCAAGCTATGGTCCAAATATTATTTCCACTATCAATATTCAGAGAGTTAATCTATCTCTAATCAAAGTCCTTGGTACTGATATTTTTATTGCATTAATTTCAGTGGAATAAAAATAGGACCTATCTCATAGAAATTAAAAAAAAAAACATACTGGAAATTATTCCACTATTTCTCACCTCAAAAGCAAAACTTGATTTTCTATTAATAGAGTCAATTACATCTTTTATGTCTTAGGATAGACTTCTGCAAGCTGGCCTTTGTCTTTCACTGGAAATCATTCTCTCAAAGCTGCTAGATGACTATTAAGGACTATTAAGGAGATCTTGAAGGTCTCTTCCAACCTGGTGTATTGTATTGTATTGTATTGTATTGTATTGTATTGTATTGTATTGTATTGTATTGACTAGAGAGAACAGTAAGAAAAATAATCAGATTCAATGTTCTGACAGGAAATGGGCAATTCGAAGTGCTACAGATACTTACTAACAGTGGATTTTGGATATGGTCTTTAGAAGACAATTTGCTCAGTCTTCTCTGGACTACAAGAGTCTACTTCAAAAGATGTAATGGCAACGGGATGTGGACACTGCCTCTGTAAAGACTCAAACTGTCATTAGTAACAGAACCTGAGGTGCCTTATGTTTACCACAGGACTGTTTCAGTTTTCTTATTTTATAGACCACACATTGAAATCCAACAGAAAAAAAAAAATCTTTTTATGGTTAATTTTCCACTAGATTTTAAAATTATGCTGACAATTTACCAATGCATTGAGGGTCAGGCGTTTGTTGTCTTTTTGGCAGCAGAACCTGAAGCAAAAGAACCACTAGGACTGTAACTATTGGTGGCAGAGGGTACAGAAAGTGACTCAGAGAGGTCCAAAGCTAGACTGCAGCAGACAAATTAAAAGTGGGGCTGTACATTCATTAAAAGCTGCATTTCTGGCTTTCCCTACAAGTTGAAATAAAATGAAAACAAAAACCCCAAAACCCCTCCAAAAAAACCCAAACCTAAACAAAGCTAATTAAGCTTCTGCAAACAGAAAAACAGAAAGCTCTAAAGAGCTACAAATTCAAAATATGTCAGAAGTACAAATTGAAAGGAAATGTCATGGGCACAAACTAAAAGTAAACAGATACAAGAAATCACTAATGAGTAAAATGAAGCAGAGATGTGAACAGGCACTTACTGGAACTAGACAGGCTGGTGAGAAACTTTACACATCTGGTATGGCATGCACTTGTTTTGCTCCTCTATCATCATTTCATTTTCTACCCTTCAGAAAACAGAAAACACAGAAAGCATCTGGTTGGGGGAAACTTCCCAGTCCAACCTCAGACCCTGAGAACTGCAGGGTCTACACTAAACCAGCTCCACAGCTGCTTAAACACCTCCAGGGACAGCCATTGTAGCACTGCTACACCACTGGAAATGGTGCATGCTAAAGTCCATACACGTTCCCTCCCAGATCAATAGTTTTCACTGTTTGATGGTACAGAAGCATTCTTCTAATGAGAATGGAAAGACTGGAGAGACCTGCAGAGCTTGTGTTTTTAGGTAGTACAACTCTGATCTGGGTCTGTCTTCATCAGGTGCTTGCAGTCCCATATGTACTACACCTAGGTGTGTACACACGTGTAGTACTGTCATGAGCTGAGTTGAACCTGCTGTTGTCATTCACCCCATGCTGCAGCCATTCCAGCTGCAAAAATCAAAGTGCTGGAGGGAGCAAAGTGTGATGGGGCTGCAAGCTCAGATTGCAGCATGGGAGGCTTCCTGCTCTGGTTGCTGCTTCTGGGTTCCAGGTTCTTGGATGCTGTCTTCCCCTCTAGGACAGTAGTGGGACAAGGAAGGTTAGAGGAGCATTTTCCTGGCTTGGGCTTTTGGCTCACTTGCTTCTACTTCTGCTGCTCTGTTCTGTGCTTTCTCTGCACACAGGCTGAGGGAACTGTGCACTTTGTACCATGTTTGCCTGATTTTGCTCAGTAAACTCTATTCTTATCTCACTTTCTTTGTCTCAGTTCCAAGTTTGTGTGTATTACTTTTCCCTCCCTTCTGTGCTGGGACAACAACCAGGTTACCCTGCTGAGACAGCTTGACCTGGTCTGTTCTGATTTAAAACACTACAAGTACACAGGTAATTAATGTGAACTTATTGGCAAGGAGAGGTTATGCCTTAGTAAGTAAACAGGGTAAGAATTACATGATAAATATCCAATCTGTACCCACAGATGTACTGTAAATACAAATTAATCCAAGTAAAACTTGTTTTGACATAACAGTAATTGTCATACTGCAATCCTTCATCTCCTGTGAGGTAAGTCATCCTCCTTTGCCTTCATGGCAGCTCTTCTCCTGCCTGCTTGTCAACTGCAGTAAGTGGCACAGAGATGGAAAACAACTTCATTGTCATTTGTCGCTGCAGAGTACGTACTCCTCTCCTTCATCATAAGGCTCTGTCATTCATATGAAAGACAACTATTCTTCTTCCTGCTACATTTGCACATTTCTGATTCTGCTTAGAATGTCTGAAGTATAAAATGTTACTGACATCTGTAACCATCCATTATCCCTTTGCTCTAGATTGTACATTCATTTAAATGGCATTTTGGGGATCAATAATAACAGGAAAGCAAACCAATGCCTCAAATAAAGAGCTCTAGAAGCTACGCTCTAGACCAATGCATGCAGAGGTAGGAGTATCTTCACATTCTGAAATGACAAAATCATCAGTGTCTGGCTGAATGCTCACTGCATGAGAAACAAGTTTTCCACATTTACTCCAGATGCTGTTATTGGGCTGCATGAGATCCTTTTGTATGGATTTCAATGAGCAACTCTCCAGGGTGAAGGCCTGAAATCCAGAAAGGAAACATGATGCACTTAGCAATAGAACTGCTTTTCAACAGTGGCCAAAGAAAAGGTTCAGAGAAAAACACAAGGCTCCCACAACAGATAACTATAATAAGTGTAACATAACCCTTCCAGATGCAGAGCACACCCCCCAAATAGAAACACTGTCATGGCCTTTGTTAGTTATGTGTTTAATGAAGCACTTCTGCAATACAGTTTTACTGCTCAAGACTGAAGTACTTCAGGGGTCACAAAAGGGAACCAAAGGTGTCCTGAGAAAAATGTGGTCCCACTGTTCCTTATCAATCCTGTCTTTGCTATGAGATTAAAGACCCAGTCTACAGAAGCAGTGTATCACAGAATGATTGCAAAGGAACTCTGGAGATCACCTAGTCCAACCCCACTTCTAAAGCAAGTTCCCCTAGATCAGGTTGTGCAGGATCGCATCTCTTCAGAGAAGGAGACTCCACAACCTCTCCAAGCAGCCAGCTTTAGGGCTCTATCACCCTCAGAGCAAAGAAGACTTTCCTGATTTCCTCGTAGTCACACATCTTCTCTAGAGAGAAAATTCCTCTTATGCAGAACATGTACTCCCCACTACCCTTCCCAAACACCTTTTGTCATTATTTATTCACTTTTATTCCTAGAGTAGGAGTACCAGGGCAAAATATGTGTTGTGGTTTAGGATAAACAATCACCAAACATGGACAAGTGAGCGCTGGGTTCTGTCCTGTTTCACTGCCTGAAGTTGTACAAGCTATCAGGAAACACTGAGGCACCTCACTGTTTTATTCTGCCTGCACTTTGTTTGCTTGCACACTGTGAAACCGAGGTGAAGGCACGTCTGTGCCACTCCTGCTATATGCATTGTTGACTATGGCATCCATGTCTATGTCAGCAATGGAATGAAATCCTCCTCTTGCAATGAGCTTTTGTACCACACATTTGCAGAAACCTAGCCAAGTCTGTTACAGAAGCAATGAAATAAAATCCTTCTCCAAATTAAATATTCTTTCATTCTCTAGGCTAGTTGCAATTTTAATTACAAATCTAATGAACTGTAAATGTGACATCAGAATTCTTGTCTAATACCAAGAACTTGGATTTAATTAAAAAAACAAATATACCAAGCAGATATGCTTAATGATTATAGTGCAATTAAAACAGGCAATCAAACTTGCACAACATACATCATGGTAGGATATATTTACAGAGTGCTCTCTTTGTTTCACTAGAAACTATCCTGGTTTCTGACACCCTCCTAGAAAACTGGTTGTGAAGTTCAAACTGCACCAGAGACAAACATTTCACTAATGGCTTTGCTGCAGGATGACTGATGTAGATTCCAGCTTCAACTTCTAGCTGCTTTTTTTTTCCCACATCTTACAATGTCCTCTTAGCATTGCCTTCACACTTAACAGCTACTGCATAACTTCTTCAGAAATGATTGTCAGCTCAATTTGGGCTGAATTTCCACTGTATACAAGGGGACATTTTGTACCATAAATATTGAGAGAAAGGGAAATGGAAAAAACCCCAACCAAACAAAAACAAACCAAAACATTTAGTTGCAATTTAGTTGCAATAGAAATAGAAGGCTGTACTGATTCTACTCATATTGTAAAGCCCAGCATCGTTTAATCACGATTTGGGGCTTCTGTCCTCTCTTCAGCTGTTGCTCAGCACAGCATTTTCAGACATTTCTATGAAAAATGCTGAGGCTACCCTGGAGCTGGGAGGGAGAGATCAGGCACTAATGTTTCAATGAACAAAGGACAGATTTTCACACACTTTCTATAGGGTGCATATAATCTCTGGCAGTGAAAATCACCATTTCATCTCTGTCTTCTCTTTGAATTCTTTGAAAATGGACCTCTTTTAACAGGCCATTGAAGGATGATCACCACAATCCTCAGAAAAGGAGCCAAGGTCATCATTGTAGCAGAGAAAAGCTGATTAAGATGTAGCCAGCTACCTCAGCCAACCTGCAAGAAAATGCTTGCATTGTACTGCATGAGGTTTGGCAAAATCCTTTCTCTTCAAATCAAATGCTTTAGAGTACGAAAAATGTTAGTCAAATCTCTCAAGACGTCAGCTTAGGTGGAGCACAAATCACCTATCTTGCTGTGAAATTAACTCACAGTTGCCTAGGTTTTGATAACCATTTAGATATTCAAGCAAATATAAGGGGATTCAAGCAAATTCTACCTTGCACTGCCATGCATAGTTTTATTTTCTCATTCCTAATCAGAACTATCTCTGCAGCCAAAGGTAAAGCTTTGTACAATGACCCTGAGAACATCACCGGTTTTTGCACCACATAGTTTCATAGTTTCAGTCAGGGTTGGAAGGGACCACAAGGATCATCCAGTTCCAACCCCCCTGCCATGGGCACATGCCACTGGGGACACAGATTTGCTTTCCAGAAATATGAAAGAGATTGAACCTTGATAAATTAGAGATACATGAACACTGCAGACCCAGAACGTGATAAGGGAAATCCAGACAGTTTAGAACAGGTTTGGAAAGTTTGCAATGCATACTAGGGGAACAGACCTAAAAGAATTCTCAGGGCTCTTTGGAGTGACTGGCAATACAAGTCAATTGCATTTCTGAAAATGACAAACAAGGGGAAGCTAATATTGAGAAAACAACAAAACTCTCTCATATTTCAAACGTGTTGTTCAGTGGAGTAAACAATGAAGCCGTGGGACTGTGTTCAACCCAAATTGAATGCATGCTGAAAAAGCTGACTCTATTTATGATATACTTATTTAAATGCATACCCCATAAGATGCCTGTGCCCATTGGTTTCTTGTTCCTTTAAACAAAGTCTCATTTACCAGACGCACTGGAGTGCCTAAAAAGAGCAAAGATTCATTCACATATGAACTCAGATTAGCTTAATTAACACACATGCATAACGACTCCTTAAGAGAGAGAGTGACTGGCATAACAGGAAAGGAAATGTTTGTGGTACAGCTGGAACAACAACATTCTTAGAAGCAGAAGAAAATAATTTGCATAGACAGCACAGGGTAATACTGAAAGGAGAAGGAATCTTGGGCTCTCCAGCTTTAGTGTTGCTGTAGACACTGAGTGCAGAAAGGCCATTTTTTAAAGAGACTAAGCACATTCTTGTGCCATCATTTTTCTAGGCTTCCTTCCCTCAGCCTGTGAAATGCAAGGCATTATATCTCTACTGTTTTGCAGCATAATCCACAATAAATTATGCTCTCAGGTTTTTTATTCTTCATTTGGGTTCCTTTGCATTGCCATAATTGACAGGACATTCATCTGATTGTCTTCCTAGCCCAGGACACTGAATCTTCTTTATACAATGGATGCGATGGCTTCACAAGACAAAGCTCTCTCTAACACAGGAAGTGCTGTGGAGCTTCATATTTTGAGCCAGGGCAAGGTCCCTTTGTCGGAATCTTTTACATTCCTCATTTAACAAAAACCTCCAGCTTCTGTCTGAACACATAAGTCTCTGGAGTGGCTAAGAGCCTTATCAAGGCTGTGCTGAGGTCTAGTCAGAGCCGTGCGTTATCAAGCCTGTGCCTGTAAGAACTGGCTCACCGGCAGTTCCAACGGGTTTTTAAGTGGCATGATAACCCCCTTGATACAATGCTTTGTTCTGTTGAGGAAAGCCATCACAGCTACCTTAGCAAATTGCCCTGGGAGGCACTTTAAATTTAGGGGCAATCATTAAAGCCTGCAGCTGCCAGTAGTAACACCTTGGACAAGACACATGAAGTGGGGGGCAAGAGGGGTGGTGTAGCTGGTCACAGAGGAGCAGGAAGGAGAAAAAATCAGTTCCACAAATTCTTGAAGGATCAAAGTAAAACAATTTTAGAACTATGAATCTGTGAATCTGTGTTCTATAAATGTAAGTCAGAAATAGAAATATCTCCTAATACATTGTGTACAATGTAAGAAGCTGACTAAGATCAATTTTCCTTTTGATTTTATTATAATGTTAGCTCTTAAAAATAAAAAGAAAAAAAGTAAAAAAAACCCAAACTCTGTGAAGTTCTTTCCATTTCTTTTTACTGCAACAGCTTGGAATAACCTGTTGTGATCCAAGACAAATCACCATGAAGAACATAATTCTGAGGAGTTTCATAGTTTCAGTTAGGGTTGGAAGGGACCACAAGGATCATCTAGTTCCAACCCCCCTGCCATGGGCAGGGACACCCTACACTAGATCAGGCTGGCCAGAGCCTCATCCAGCCTGGGCTTAAACACCTCCAGGGACGGGGCCTCAACCACCTCCCTCCGTCCAGCAGAACACATAATAAGCAACAACTTGGCAGCTGTAATCAAAACTGCAAGGGAAGAATTTCCAGATTGTAACTGGAGGCTGGAGCAATTCCCAAAAATAAGATGGGTGCTTATACAGCCCGTGGGCTAGAAGAGGTCCCTCTGGAGCTGCAGGCACCTGAGAGGGACTGCTTCATTCTCAGCATCTAACAAGGACACTACCAACTTCCTTTCATGGCTGCCAGTGGAAACAAGGAGCTGCATCAAAATCAAGAGACACAAGTCAGAAAAAGAGGTAAAATGCCAATCTTCTACGTTCAGGGAGTAACAGAATGAAACCAAAGCAATCCCAAGTACCAAGAAGTGTCCTCAATTCTGTCCCTAGACAGAGCTGAATAACCCTGCTAATTTCACCAAGTCATCATTTGCATAGACAAGAGCAAAGTGTGCTCCTTTGCCTTTTTTTTTTTCCTACTAGAGAAAAATTACTTTGACACATAACTAATTAAGGATCAGAGGGCACTTTCTGGGTAGGTCTTCAAATGGTGGGAGATGACTGGAGACCTGTTCACTTTACATGCAGGATAATAGAACTTGCTAGCCTTTATTTAAAGCAATAATAAACTCTTTGATCTCTTTAATCACATAATCCACAGAAAATGATTCTTGACCATTCCAAGAACAAGTTCCAAATGATTAATAGTCAACTCCAAAAGACTTGGTTTAACCTGATTTGCCCTAGGGACATTGTGCTCTTAGCTTGGAAAGATGTTGCAACCAAAAAATTCAATCCATTTTCATTCTGATTTGTTCTATTACTCTTTCATTAGCTGGCTGCTTGATTTTTATAATACTAGAAGTGTCTTCAACAGAGCTTTAACTGAAAACTTAAACAATTGTGATCAACTCAAATGGACTTCTTTTGGGGTGTGTGTGTATATATGTATATGGGGGAGAGGTGTTATTGTGGTTTGGAGCTTTTGGTTTGTTTGCAGTTTTTTTTACCCAGTCTCTTGAAGCAACTAATACACCACATGGTCTTAAAGGAGCAGATTTGAAACTAGAATGATAAACTGAGGCTTTAGAAGTGGAAAGCAGTGGCCCAGAAGCAGTGTTTAGATGGATTCTGTACCTGAGGAAGCGCAGTCCCACAGTATTGTTCCTGGCAGAGTGAAATGTCAAAACCAGAATGTTTCTTAGAAGCCCCAAGGACAGTGGGCTAATGCAGAGTGAAATTAGGGTTGAAGAGAAGCAAGGACAACTCTTTCTTTTGTCTGTGACTCAACCCAGCCAAATTTTGTGCTCTAAGACCAGTAACTTACACTGATTCACAGACACAGCTTCAGGATTTCACATGATTTCTCTAACTCCCACCTTTAGTCTGAAAAGACCTTTTAGTACTGTCTGCTTCTGCAGTATGTGGAGGACGTCTCCTCTTACCAGTCCCTGGAAATACTGAAAACAAAATGGCAGTTCAGGCTTTAGGCTTTTCTTTCATCCATCACCAAATGAAACACATCAAAATATTGTGAAGGAAACAAAATTGTAGAGAATGGGAATGGCTGTTGAAACGGGTACCTTCAGGTGAATCATGAGCAATTTCATGTGTTCTTTATTTTATACAAGTAAAAACCCAATCTGTGTTCCCTCTCTCCCCTCCCATTCATTCTTTCTCTTAGAAAGAAGCAGAAAGGAAAATAATTTAAAAAAAACCCAAACAACAACAAACTTACTTAGAAGTGATGAAGGCTCCTGAACTCATGAAATACAGACTTCTGTTTTCCATCATCAAAGCTGCAGGTAATTTAATGAGTGCAGAACCAACATGAAAGATCAGAGCCTCCAGGGTTCTTTTGGAGGAGAAGTTGTAGTGAAGGGCACACAAATGAATTTGGTGAAATATATATAATAAAAGGATCTGTACTAGTGGAGTTAAAAAGCATGGCAGACTGCTAGCAAGCCTTGGCACACTGCTGTTAAAGGGTGGATGTGACTAATAAAAGCTGCAGAGATGAAGTTCGTGTCATGGCCTGGGTTCAGTGCTCCAAACCACTTGGCTTGGTGAGGGCAAACACCAATCTGGGTAACTGAAAGCAGTGCAGCTGTGGAGTGGCACTGAAATAGGAATGAAAGACTGAAATATACTGAAATAACAGTAAAATCTTCTCCCTTCATCAGACAGAGGAGGGTCTTCCACGTCCATTTCCTCTCACTGATCAACCGTGAGCAGACAAAACAGTCCACATGGAACAGATGGGGCAACTAATTTCCTTTTCCATTGTTAGCAATCCTCTCCATGATGTGGTGGCAGCTGTGATGAGAATGGTAGCTGTCCCCAGTCTATGCTTCATTTAGTTCCTGCATTTCAAAGCCATTGCCCTGTGTCAAAAGTGAAAAGTCCTTTACAGCAGTGCAGTGTGAGCTGCAGGACTGTTAAATTTCAATAACGGGGGGGGGGGGGTGTGTGTTTGTGTCTTGTGTATTCTATTTTTTCTCTCCCTTCTTACATCAAAATAGGAAGTATTGACTTCTGGAGCTCATAATAAACTCTATTTGCTATGACTCTTTTCCAGAAAAATGGAATTTAAGAAATATAATTAAAGGAACATCATCAGAGAAGGGTCAGACTGTTAAAAGGACAGAGCATGTTTCTGCATTAGGACAGTGGCTGGCACGAATAGAGTAGAATAGAATAGAATAGAATAGAATAGAATAGAATAGAATAGAATAGAATAGAATAGAATAGAATAGAATAGACCAGGTTGGAAGAGACCTTCAAGATCATCGTGTCCAACCCATCAACCAATCCAACACCACCTCAACAACTAAACCATGGCACCAAGCACCCCATCAAGTCTCCTCCTGAACACCTCCAATGATGGTGACTCCACCACTTCCCTGGGCAGCCGATTCCAATAGGCAATCACTCTCTCTGTGTAGAATTTCTTCCTAACATCTCACTTCTGAAGATGAAAGTCAAAAAAAGCACTTTAAATTACATTTGAAGCCCAAGCTTTTTTGTTTTACTTATATGTTTTGTGAGGCATCTGAGGAAAGATATTTTCTGTGAAAGACATATACTGGGCATCCAGCACATGGATGACCTCTCAGATTCTCAGCAGCTATCATCCTTGTTATCAAAGCTTCACATTTTCTCAGGATAACTTTCAGCATTTTTCATTGCAGTCCCAAAGCCATCATCAGATCTATCAACAGAATTCAGCACCATTCTAAATAGCTCATTAATAATTTAAGACTTATTTCATCTACAGTGAACTCTTGTTTTTAAGGCTCTCTCCAGCTCAGCAGCTCTACAAATTTAGTAGGTTAATGACTCATACGCCCACCTTTATTACTTTATTGGCACAATCAGCAGGGCTTCACCAAGGGCAAATCCTGCCTGACGAACCTGGTGGCCTTCTATGACAAGGTCACAACATTAATAGATGAAGGCTGAGCAACCGAGGTCATTTACCTGGGCTGGAGCAAAGCCTTCGACACTGCCCTGCACCACATCCTGGTCTCCAAGCTGATGCAGGATGGGTTCCATGGATGGACCATTCAGTGGATACAGAACTGGCTTGATGGCTGCACCCAAAGGGTGGCTGTCAATGGTCCATGTCCAAGTTGAGTCTCTCAGGGATCAGTACTGGGACCAGTCCTATTTAACATCTTTGTTGGTACCATGGACAGTGGCACTGAGTGCACCCTCAGCAGGTTTGCTGATGACACCAAGCTGTGTGGTCCAGCAGACAGCTGGAGGGAAGGGATCCATCCACAGGGACCTTGACAGGCTGGAGAGGTGAGCCCATGAGAACCTCATGAGGTTCAAGAAGACCAAGTGCAAGGTTCTGCAGCTGGGTTGGGGCAATCCCAGGCACTGATATAGGCTGGGGCAGGGACTGACTGGAGAGCAGCCCTGAAGAAAAGGCCTTGGGGGTGCTGGGGGAGGAGAAGCTCATCAGGAACCAGCAGTGAGCACTTGCAGCCCAGAGAGCCAAGCAGAGCCTGGGCTGCAGCAAGAGAAGTGTGGCTAGCAGGGTGTGATGAGTTACCGGCCATCTTGGAAGCAGGGAGGGAGGGCTTGCAAGTGCTTTGCACTCCCTGCAGGGCATTTTCCCCCCTGGGAAACTGAGTCTGCTCCACTCCCCCTCCCTGCCCAGCTAGGGTATAAAAGGGAGGACACTGAAGCCATTAGCTTTCTTTTTGGCTCCTGCCTTTCCTGAAGAAGAGCTACTGCAGCTGCCTTCCTGCTCCTCTGCCACGTGGTCGGGCCTGATCCTTCTCCCTGCTGCCTCCATGCCTCTTCAGAGTGAGACTGGTTTTGTACTCTTGGTTTTGTTTTTTTTCCTCCCATCCATCCTTGTTCCTTGCCCTTGTGAACCTTACCTGCTACGATTACATATATATATACACACATATATATACATATATAAATATACACACATATATATATGTATGTATTGTTTAAAGAAAACTCTTTACCTCCAAGCTGACTCCAAGTTATTTCCTGGTGGATTTGCTGCCTCCCTTTCTTTTTTTTCCTCTCTGTTGGGAGGGAGGAGGGGGGGAGCAGGGGAAGGATTCTCAGCCTTGCCCCCATCTGAGTTCTTAAGTCCCAGTTAAGGCTCAAACCACTACACAGGGCCAGGAAGAGGATTCTCCCCCTTTGCTCACCTTGCTGAGACCACAGCTGGAGCTCTGTGTCTGGTTCTGGAGCCTCTGTTCCAGGAAGGATCTGGAGGTGCCGGAAGGTGTCCAGAGAAGGGCCACAAGGATGAGCAGAGGGCTGGAGCTGCTCTGCTATGAGGATCGACTGAGGGAGTTGGGGCTATTCAGTCTGGAGAAAAGAAGGCTCTGAGGAGACTTTATTGTGGCCTTCCAGTATCTGAAGGGGGCTACAAGAAAGCTGGGGAGGGACTTTTTTGGGTGTCAGGGAGTGATAGGACTGTGAGGGGTGGAAAAAAATAGAAATGGGTAGATTCAGATTGGATGTTAGGAAGAAGTTCTTCCCCATGAGGGTGGTGAGAGATTGGCACAGTTTGCCCAGGGAGGTGGTGGAAGCCTCATGCCTGGAGGTTTTTAAGGCCAGGCTGGATGTGGCTGTGAGCAACATGATCTAGTGTGAGGGGGGGCTTGGAACTAGATGATCCTTGAGGTCCCTTCCAACCCTGACAATTCTCCAATGCCTTGTGGAAGTTTGAGGGTACAATGCAGTGGCTTCTGTATGAACCACCAGAAAACTGCATTCAATCAACAGCAACCAGAAAAAAGGCAAAAAGATAATTATGTGTCTGCACTGATCTTTATTGCATACTGCACTCTGAGCTCAACAAAACCTGCACACTGAATATCATTCTGTTATCTGCTGAATAATGTTTTAAACCACAGTGTGCTGCTATGTGAGCCTCATAAATCATGTATGACTGGGATCATACCCAGGTACTCCCAGAAGACCCTTGCTCTCGTGAGAAAGCATAGCATGGAATGTTGGCCACTCTGAAACTAAAAGTAATCAGGCAGGAAATCTCCTGGATAAATGTGAGCCTGGTATTGCATTATTCTTCTGAGCAGAAGGTAATACAGTTCCAGTAGTGTCCTCAGACAATATTCCTATCTAAATGTCATCACATGGCTCTGACACTATCTTCACTACAAGGTCTCTGTAATTTTCTTTCAGCTGTTAAATGCTCTCCTTGCCTTATGCTGAGCTGAAAGCAGAGCGAAAATAATTATCTCAGCTTTTTGCCACAGTAAACTCACCAAGGACTGAAGTCACAAGAGAATTGGATTTTTGCTGACTCAGGACCTGTCTGATAGAATAGCTCAGCACTGGAAGGTGATCACTGTTTTTCTCCCATGAGTAGTAAAGTTTCATACCTCATAGCCATCACAAATGCTTTCAGAGTTTGGGAGTTATTAAGGTCAGAAAAAAAAAACACATAATCACTTTCCACTGGTGAAATATTAAATTTATTTTATGAGAAATATTTTTCATTGATTATCACTCCAAGAATGGCAGGCAGCTAATAAAAGCACGCAGGTGCTTTTTTGTCCATCTTTCTATCTTCCTGCATTGAAACCAAAACTATTTCTTGAGGGCTTTTATACATTAGACAGAAAAGCTTAGAAGTTGTTTAAGACCATTTAAAATTTGAATTTTATTTAAATGTCTGAAATATTGTACTTCTCGTGTGTTAAAATGGATTTGCCTGCCTTTCTTCCTTCTCTGAATCAAACAAAACTGTTTTCTCACAGGCTCTAGCCACTAGAATTCTTTTACTGTAATAAGCTTTTTTAATTATTATCATAGTAGTATCATAGTATCAGTCAGGGTTGGAAGGGACCACAAGGATCATCTAGTTCCAACCCCCCTGCCACGGGCAGGGACACCCTACACTAGATCAATACAATACAATAATACAATACAATACACCAGGTTGGAAGAGACCTTCAAGATCATCGCGTCCAACCTATCAACCAATCCAACCCACCTAAATACAATAGGCTGGCCAGAGCCTCATCCAGTCTGCTCTTAAACACTTCCAGGGACGGGGCCTCAACCACCTCCCTGGATAACCCATTTGGAACTTCCACCCTGTGGTGGTTTGGCTCTGGCCTGGGGGCCAGATGCCCACCAAAGCCGCTCTATCACTCCCCCTCTTTAAGCGAGCAGGGGAAGAAGGGAAGGAAAATATAACAGAAGCCACAGGGTAAAACAGAAGCAATTTAATAACACTAATAAGCAAACAGCAATAGACCGCGCAGAAGCAGAAAAGCAGAGAGAAAGATGTTAGTCTCTACTTCCCATCAGCAGGACTATGGTCGGTCTCGGGAAGCAGGGCTCTCTAAGCTTGGTGGTTCCTTGGGAGGATAAATGCCATGGACGAAGCCCCAACACTTCCTTACAATACAATACAATACAACAACAGGTTGGAAGAGACCTTCAAGATCATCACGTCCAACCCATCAACCAATCCAACCCACCTAAAATACAATACAGTACCATACAGTACAATACAGTACAAAAGAGTACAATACAGTACAATACAGTACAATACAACCCACCTAAACAACTAAAAAAAAACCTAAACCCTGGCACCAAGCACCCCCATCAAGCCTCTTCTTGAATACCTCCAATGAAGGTGACTCCACCACTTCCACAGGCAGCTGATTCCAGTGGGCAATCACTCTCTCAGTATAGAACTTCTTCCTAACTTCAAGTCTAAACCTGCCCTGGCGCAGCCTTCTTTCATTTCATTCTTATACCTGAGCTGATGTCTTGGCCAATCTGAGTCAGCTGGCTCAGCTGTGTCCCCCTCCCAAGACTTTGCCCGCCCCTCGATCTACTCTTGGAGCAGGGAAATGTTGAAAGGACACAGCCTGGATACTGGATTCAGCCGTAGCCAAAACACTGCCGTGTTATCAACTACTGCTGCAAAAAAAACCCACAGCACTATAAAGATGCTGTGAGGAGAATCAACTCCATCTCAATTCAACCCAATACACACCCCTAACAAAATTATTACAGAGTAGAGTTAACTCTAATAAAAATACCTAAAATACAGTGGGCTTGACCCGCTCTAGTTTAGGTCCTGGCTCAGCAAGGTTTATAAGTCCATGGGTCTGTTTTCAGTTACTAAGAGCCTGTGCCTCGTGTTTTGTGCAGATGTACAGGCAATGGATTGAAACCAAAAAAATCAAAGAGTGCCATAGAAATTCACTGGTGTACAATAAGGCATCACTGATGAAAACATGCATTTTGATCACTGAAATTTCAAGAAAAGAGTCTGTACATGAAATGAATGGAGGATGAAGTTCTGCCAGACTTTCTGAGATAGGCACAATGCTGTGGTGGGAGCTGGGGCTTGGAACTTCTGGTTTGCACTCTTTCTTTAAACAAGGCCACACTCCTGGTTCAGAAATTACAGGCAGGAGTTTTAAGCCAGGATTTTCATGGCATGTCTGTATACAAAATTCATTCTACCACAGCGTGAGATGCTGAAGCTTTCCAAGGTGACAGTGGATGAGCAAAGTTCTTGCATTTCAAAATTGAAATCCCTGGAAATTAATTTAATTTCTAGTCTGAGGATTTAAAACTCCAAGTAATGCATTTTATTATTACAATCACTGCACACAGTAGATTTAATGTACCACTCCTGTTAACAATAATGTTGTACCTCTAATCTCCAGTGCACTTGTAACTGTCCCATGGTCTAGAAGGCTCTGACTCAGTTAAGAGAGTCAGGGATCTGAAATGCTTGACTTCTTTCCAATATAGTCAAATCAGCTGTCTATTAAAGCTCCTCAAAAGAAGGAACTTCCAGATTTGGAGGAAGACATAAACCAGAGATGGATCCTGAACAGAGGGTTCAACTAAATGCAACAAACAAAAAAAACCAAACCATGAGCCTGCAATGTGCCCAGGCAGTCAAGAGGGCCAATGGCATCCTGGCCTTCATCAGGAACTGTGGCCAGCAGGAGCAGGGAAGTGTTTCTCCCTCTGTACACTGCACTGGTTAGGCCACACCTTGAGTACTGCGTCCAGTTCTGGGCCCCTCAGTTTAGGAAGGATGTTGACTGGCTGGAACGTGTCCAGAGAAGGGCAATGAGGTTGGTGAGGGGTTTGGAACACAAGCCCTATGAGGAGAGACTGAGGGAGCTGGGATTGCTTAGCCTGGAGAAAAGGAGACTGAGGGGTGACCTTATTGCCCTCTACAACTCCCTGAAGGGAGGTTGTAGCCAGGCAGAGGTTGGTCTCTTCTCCCAGGCAGCCAGCATCAGAACAAGAGGACACAGTCTCAGGCTGCACCAGGGGAGGTTTAGGCTGTAGGTTAGGAAGAAGTTCTATACAGAGAGAGTGGTTGCCCATTGGAATGGGCTGCCTGGGGAGGTGTTGGAGTCACCATCATTGGAGGTGTTCAGGAGGAGACTTGATGGGGTGCTTGGCTGCATGGTTTAGTTGTTTGGGTGGGTTGGATTGGTTGATGGGTTGGATTGGTTGATAGGTTGGACGCGCTGATCTTGAAGGTCTCTTCCAACCTGGTTTATTCTATTGCATTGTATTCTATTGTATTGTAATTACCTGCAATGATGACCAATGGGCAATCACTCTCTCTGTGTAGAACTTCTTCCTAACATCCAGCCTAAACCTGCCCTGGCGCAGCCTGAGACTGTGTCCTCTTGTTCTGGTACTGGCTGCCTGGGAGAAGAGACCAACCTCTGCCTGGCTACAACCTCCCTTCAGGGAGTTGTAGAGAGCAATAAGGTCACCCTGAGTCTCCTCTTCTCCAGGCTAAGCAACCCCAGCTCCCTCAGCCTCTCCTCTTAGGGCTTGTGTTCCAAACCCCTCACCAACTTTGTTGCCCTTCTCTGGACACATTCCAGCCAGTCAACATCCTTCCTAAACTGAGGGGCCCAGAACTGGACACAGTACTCGAGGTGAGGCCTAACCAGTGCAGTATTCAGGAGGAGACTTGATGGGGTGCTTGGTGCCATGGTTTAGTTGATTAGGTGGGTTGGATTAGTTGATAGGTTGGACGCGATGATCTTGAAGGCCTCTTCCAACCTGGTCTACTCCTATTCTATTCTATTCTATTCTATTCTATTCTATTCTATTCTATTCTATTCTATTCTATTCTATTCTATTCTGTTCTGTTCTGTTCTGTTCTGTTCTATTCTATTCTATTCTATTCTAAAAAGCCTGAGTTGACTGCAAATTAACCTGAAATTGGCATGGCAGTAGGGCTCTGGGCTGTGGGAAATCTGAAAGACATCATATAACACATCTGCCATAATAAGGTATGAAATGGTTCCTTAGAGAAGCCTTAAATACCAGTTACACTTCATTATTTTTATTTATGCATGAAAATTCGGATCCAGGTTCATAAGAAATTGGCAGGGTAACTGGAGCTGCATTTCAGGGCAGAGAATAATTTGGAAGCAGAGAAAATAAATACAACTATTTACTCATTCTGAAAAGGCAAACCTTGACTCACCAGGAAGGGGATTTTCTAAAAGCACTCAACACTACCTCCTGTTCTCCTGAAAGTCAGCAAACTCCTACTCAGGGTGTATCCTCCTACACTAACTGCTGTCAATAATTACTGAGGATACTTTGGTTCTGTCTCTTGGCCATCACACAATTACAGAGCCTCTCCCCTGCTACATTTTCTATCTAGTCTGATTTTAACAGAACTACTCCCTGTACCATGAGGCTCTGATGAATCAGGAAGTTTATCCAAACCACCTGGAAGCATGAAGTGCTGAATGTCACAACACACAAAACACAACATTTGAAGCATATGCTTCCCTCAAAAGTCACACAGATATTTGCATCTCAGTTCTCCTGAAGTCTTACTTTTCCCTGAGTGAGACTATCCAGGCAAGTTTGATGTTCATTTACTTTGATACCTCATCAAAATTAACATGATCTAGCTGAGTATCTCTAATGAGCTAAGTGCTCACAGACGGCTTGCAACTACAGACAAAATCTGCACTTACTGAGGATCCCTAGAGGAAAAAAAACCCCAAAACCTCTTCAGATTTCTGCTGTCGGTATCAGAGATGGTATTTTAATTCTCATGCTTTGTTTTGTGTGCTCCTCAAACAAGTGCCATCTGGGAGGAGTTATTTGTAGGGACTCCGTGAACAACATATCAGATGTTAGTCAAACTGGATAAAACCAGTTAGGATCCAGAATAAACTGTATTATGTGTCTTTTGTCAAGGGCATACGAAGCTAGCATTGGGGCATGAAGCCAAAACTTTCAAACCAGAGACAGAGCATGGAAGGTTCAACTCATGCAAAGAAGCTGTGCTCATTAGTTAAACATTTGAACTGAGCTTATTAATGGATTTATCGTCTCATTATTTTGATATTCAGCTGGCCTCTGTATTCTAATAGCAGCAAAAAACTTTGAATCTAGATCTGAAACAAAACCACTTGTGGTACCCATCTGTAAATGTCTACACACATGCATAAGAACATTTAATGCGGTCTTAGAAGTTCAGTTGTTTGGCTGCTTTCTGTTTATTTTAATGAATGGTGGAAGGAAACTTTTCTGTTTAGATAGATCTTCATGAATTTTAATGCTACACCAGAAGGAATTAAACCAAAAAAGCACATTTAATGTGGCAAGACTTCCCACAGACAGCTGCCAAAGATATGAATATTTAGTTTGCATTTTAGTGGAATGAGGCAATCTAGAGTCTTCTGCAGTCACAACCTAATACTGGTATAATAAGCCCACAAACTCAGGACATGCAACAAAGCCTTCCTATAAAATGTAGGCAAATTCCAGAGATGCATTTAAGATTTAAGTAGCTTTGCAATAATTGAAATAGTCTAAGTTGCAACAACAAATCCACCAAACCCACAAAACTTAAAGGCATTCTTTGCAAGTAGCAGTAATCATAAACACATCAAACTGCTATGAAACATTAATAAATTGTTTTCTTTAGAGCAGCCTTTCATCCTTGTCTGTTACTTGTAGTCATCTACAGAATTTTTCAAAAGAAACTTATAGAAGGTCTTCAATTCTACTTTAACTAACTTCTTCATCTTAATACAAATTATTTTAATTTAATTTAATTTAATTTAATTTAATTTAATTTAAATTTAATTATCTTAATACAAATTATTAGAGGCTGAGGGAGCTGGGGTTGCTTAGCCTGGAGAAGAGGAGACTCAGGGGTGACCTTATTGCTCTCTACAACTACCTGAAGGGAGGTTGTAGCCAGGCAGAGGTTGGTCTCTTCTCCCAGGCAGCCAGTACCAGAACAAGAGGACACAGTCTCAGGCTGCGCCAGGGCAGGTTTAGACTGGATCTTAGGAAGAAGTTCTATACCGAGAGAGTGATTGCCCACTGGAATCAGCTGCCTGTGGAAGTGGTGGAGTCACCTTCATTGGAGGTGTTCAAGAAGAGGCTTGATGGGGTGCTTGGTGCCAGGGTTTAGTTTTTTTAGTTGTTTAGGTGGGTTGTATTGTACTGTATTGTACTGTATTGTACTGTATTGTATTTGGGTGGGTTGGATTGGTTGATGGGTTGGACGTGATGATCTTGAAGGTCTCTTCCAACCTGTTGTATTGTATTGTATTGTATTGTATTGTATTGTATTTATATGCTCTGATCCAAGGTATAGAAAACAGTGGTACCTAAGAGACTTCAGAACTGAAGTCTCCAGAGCTTTTTGTAGAACTGAAGCTAGGAGTCACTGAAAAACTTGGCTTCCACTCCATGCTTATACCACCCCACTGCTTGGCTGCTGGTCACCAGGAGGGCTGTTACAGTGAAAAGCTCGGTACCCAGTGTTTTTCAACGCAGAATGTGTGCTCTGGTTTGATTGTGTCGAAGAGAAGTTGAGCATCCTGAGGAAAGGAAAAAAAAAAGTTTGCTAGTTTCTTTCAAATAATCCTAAAATAAGCATGAATGAAAAGAAGAAAAATCAAAGGAAATCTAAATACCTCAGAGCCCAGACACATGGGGTGGTATTTTGTGCTACCATCAGCTCTGCTGCACAGACAGCAGCCCACTTGTCACCTGCAATAGGTGAAATGCAACAGAAGGCCTCCATCAGGTTTGGCAGACTTGGAAGACAGATCACAATGCAGCCTGTCTTGGTATGATAATCACAAAATGCTTGTCACCTAACATGTTCAGGAGAGAGTTACATTTGTCTATATTTATCTATCTACAAAACTGGGGAAGGAAAGGGGAAGAACAAAAATAAATAGATTTTAAACACAGAAAGAGAGGTATTTCAAACAACTTAGCAAATAAAGTGAAGAAATGGGAATATCATAGAATCATAGAATCAATAAGGTTGGAAAAGTCCTCAGAGATCAAGTCCAACCTGTCACCCATCACTGCATGACTAACTAAACCATGGCTTCAAGTGCCACATCCATTTCCCTCTTGAACACCTCCAGGGATGGTGACTCCACCACCTCCCTGGGCAGCACATTCCAATAGCAAATTACTCTTTCTATGAAGAACTTTCTTCTCACCTCCAACGTAAACCTCCCCTGGCACAGCTTAAGACTGTGTCCTCTTGTTCTGGTGCTGGTTGCCTGGGAGAAGAGACCAACCCCCCCCCAGCTACAACCTCCCTCCAGGGAGTTGTAGAGAGCAATAAGGTCTCCCCTGAGCTTCCTCTTCTCCAGGCTAAGCAACCCAGCTCCCTCAGCCTCTCCTCACAGGGCTGTGCTTGGGACCTCTCACCAGCCTTGTTGCCCTTCTCTGGACACGTTCAAGTATCTCAATGTCCTTCTTAAACTGAGGAGCCCAGAACTGGACAGAGTACTCAAGGTGTGGCCTAACCTTCAAGTTGTTTGAAATACCTCTCTTTCTGTGTTTAAAACATATTTATTCTTGTTCTTCCCCTTTCCTTCCCCAGTTTTGTAGATAGATAAATATAGACAAATTATGATCTCTGAGGTTTTTTCCAACCTTATTGATTCTATGATTGTAGTTACTTGTGAGAAGAGCCCAGTGCCTACCTCTCTACACCCTCCTTTCAGGTAGTTGTAGAGAGCAATGAGGTCCCAGCTCCCTCAGCTGCTCCTCACAGCCATGTTCTCCAGCCTCTCACCACCTCTGTGCCCTTCTCTGTCCCCACTCCAGCCCCTCCATGACCTTTCTCTGTCCCAACACTGAGCACAGCACTCAAGATGTGGCCTCACAAATGCTAAGCACAAATGGACAATCACCTCCTTGCTCCTTCTTGGCACCCTGGGCACACTGCCGGCTCATGTTTGTCCTCCTGTCAATCAGCACCTGCAGGCTGTTTTCTGCCACACAGCTCTCCTGCCATTCTTCCCCAAGCTTGTAGCATTCGTGAGGTGGTTGTGTCCCAGGTGCAGGACCCAGCACTTGGCCTTGTTGAAGAGGAGTCTTTCCAGAAACATCCAAATTCACCCAATGTGGCTTTTTTTGACATTTGGCACAAGAACTCATTATTTTCAGGTTCACATTCAGTCACCGCAAAACACAGGAATGGTTCCAGGCCAGTTTGAACCTCTCCAGATGTCGAGGGAGGTGGTTGAGGCCCCGTCCCTTGAGGTGTTTAAGACCAGGCTGGATGAGGCTCTGGCCAGCCTGATCTAGTGTGGGGTGTCCCTGCCCATGGCAGGGGGTTGGAACTAGATGATCCTTGTGGTCCCTTCCAACCCTAACTGAAACTATGAAACTATGTACTAGATAATTTTTACTACTGCTTACCCCTCCTGAAAGTGCACCATATAAGAGCATGCTCAGCTACTCATCTTTGTGTAGGGAAGTGATTGTTCTTCACTTTAAGAACAAGTTAAGCCTCATTCACACATACATTCCTGTCACTGAACAACAATCATCATTGTGCCCTCGGTATCTGCAAGCTAGCGAAGAATCAGTCTCTTTTTGGAGAGAACAAGAGCAGCCATAAGATTCCAAGTGAGACTGCTCTGACAATCTGTGCCTGCTGTTCTTTAATGATGTGTTCTTTATTAGACAACTGAAGGGAACCATAGTCTGTAAAATAAAAACTGGAAGCTGCAGCTCTTTAATAAATGATTTGCCTATCTAGGGCTGGCAATGCTTTTCCTCTTCTTACCCCATGAGACTAATCTGGATATTTTAAAAACATGACTCTAAGTCATAGCCCTGTCTCTCACAGAGGCCATTCTGAATTGGTCAGGGAAAATTCATGAGCACAGAGCAAGCGATACTTCCCCAGAATGTAGCCCACTCTCCAAACACTTGGGCTCAAGAGCAATTGCCTATTGAAATGACTTTAAACTCTCCACTGGTAAGTCACCTAACTTGCTGCAGTATGTGGTTAAGCATGGCAACATCCTGCTGGGGACCATTCTCCTATCTGTAGCAGTTTGGGCTGGGTGCCCTCTGCTGTGTTTATATAAGGTGTGCTTCCTGTGTCCAGAAGTCCAGCCCAGTGGGCAGACACAGGAAGCCAGGTATTTCCTACCATAATTCTCTGCACCGCTATCAGACCCAGCGCGGGGTCTGGCACTGCTTCTTTCTTCCTTTTCCGTCACCTGGTAACTGGGGGAGATGTCTCCTGGCCTTGGGCCTGGCTAGGCCCAAAGCCACAGGGGATGGGCAGTCTCAGATCTGGCCAGCTGAGACTAGCCTAGCAGTCGAATGGGAGAGGGGGGAAGAAGGAGCTCTAGGGGTCTTGGGTGTACCCTCAGGTGGGGATGGGATATCTCTGGTTGTGCTTCTGGGATTTCTTTTGTCACAGCTTCTGGCTCTCTGTACACACTCACCGCTTTCCATTTAAACTTTCCATCACTTTTGCAATCCGTTTGTCTGAGTCATTATTTTTGCCCATGGTGGGGATGGGGTCTGCCTCAACCCATTACACTATCAGAGCAAGGAAGGGCCTTACACTGGAAATGTTAATCTGTAGTTTCAGCTTCTGAAAGTAAATAGAACAGCTGCAGCATGTGGAAAATGTGGGGACATTTTTTTCTCCCATTTTCAACTCTGGTAAAGGATCAGTGCATATTAATGCATATTTTAGTGCTGCACTGAAAAGGTAAAATACAGCCAACTCTTCACAGAAATAAAGTACTTCAGCTCCAGGGTTACCATGACTGAATAGTTCAGACCAGGAGTACAACATCTCTGTCAGCTGACTCTTCTCACCTGTGGAGAAGCTTGCAGAGCACAAGTTGTCTGTTAAAGTAGGATACATTAACACTCACTGATTGATTACAACACATCTACACCACAGAGCTAAAGAAACCTGAATATTTTATGCATTTCAATAAAAGATGGCAGCTAGGGATGGTTATGCTTCAGTCAGTGCTTCTCCAACATTAAGAATTTATTGTTTAAGATTACCAGTCAGTTTTGCTGGAGAGTATAAACATGTTCCTGAGTGCTAAATACTGTCATTAGTATGTTTGTCATCTTTATTTCCACTCCAGTAATATTTCCATTTGTAAATAAAACCTCACTATTTGTTCCTCAGTTTAATCTCAGATAATTAATAATTCATTGACATATAAATATGGCAAGCAGTATAAAGATGCTTAATTGCTCAGTGCTGTCAGGCATTTCCAAACCTTAGAAAAAGCTCTCTGCTAACTAAAAAAGTTGGGAATCCAATTGTCTGCTTTAAAACTTCTACCATTCCCCACTATTATTCTTTGTATGACCTTTGGCACTGATAAGGATGCCAAGGGAATCCACCTGAGAATGTAATCGAAGCTGCCTTCACGAGAACATACAATATTTGCTAGATGGAATTTATATTCACCCCAGTAAATTCCCACTGATTTATAAACCTAGATTTATCTTGTGTCTCTACTCTATGGCACATTACTCATCATTTAGAAGGTTAAAATATTACCATATTTACTGTTTCTAAAAATGTGTAGGGGTTCTGGACAAGAAGAAAGGGAACGAAAAGGTTTCGGCTTCTCTAACTTCAGGTATGTTTGAAAACAGACTATAGCAGCTCTATATGAAATGTAATTCCATAGACATCAAATGATTTTATACTGTGGTGGGGAAGGAGTAAAAGAATAATCACCACACTGAAGTCAGGGTATTTTCCCCAAGAAATGACCTGTAGGAAAGACTTCCAGTGAAACATGTCAATGATTAAAGATTTAATAACTGGCTTCACATGTGAAATCAACAGGAAGTAGACAACTATCAGGTTCAGACACTTCATTAAAAAAAACCATGAAAACAAACAAACTTCTGTGTATATAAAAAAAAAAGTAAAGGCTCAGCACTGGGGAGGCCACACCATGAGTGCTGTGTTCAGCTCTGGGCCCTCACTCCAAGATGCTGTGTTCAGCTCTGGGCCCTCACTCCAAGAGTGCTGTGCAGAGAAGGGCAATGAGGCTGGAGAAGGGCCTGGAGCCCCTGGGTTAGAGGAGGGGTGAGGGGTGTTCAGCCTGGAGAAGAGGAGGCTAAGGGGAGACCACATTGTTCTCTATGGCTCCCTGAAGGGAGGTTGGAGTGAGAAGGAGACAGCCTCTGCTCCTTGGTGGCAAGTGACAGAAGCAGAGGAAATGGTTCCAGGCTGCAGCAGGGCAGCTCTCTGCTGTGTTGAAGAGGTTATTCATGTATGAATATGAAATATGAATTATATAACTATTAATTTTATTAATTATTAAATTTATTAATAACCAATGCATCCCTATTTTATATACTTATTCTAGTGCATGATTGTGAAATACATCCCATAAGTGGCTTAGTATTTATAATTAGGATTCAATTGGCATATTTGGAGAATTACTATTTATATAACAAAGGGTGCAATTCCCGGCTTGTCCACCAGATGGCGACTCGACAATGTGTATCAGAGGATTGGACTCGAAAGATTACGCTGGTAGATGTGGGTGTTTTGAACTGAACGTAAGCGAGTGGAAAGCACGTGGGAGATACCCTGTGTCCTTTTTTTGTAGCAAGGTTAGGTTCCAGCAGACTGCTGTCGCTGGGCTGATTCCTAGGCTGGTCCGGACGGCAGGGAGCGGTCCTGCAGAATCGGCCCAGCAGGGCCAGTAGGGCTGGTCCTGGGACAGGGTCAGCCCTCACCAAGTCAGCCGGCATGGCAGTCATTGTGGTCATCCAGTCATGAAGACCAAGATCATCCAGGCACATACAGATGTATGCTTGGCAAGTCCAGTCTCTTCTCTTGAGAAACATTTTTCATTATTCAATAGAAACGTGGAAATCCCTTGAGTACCCTGACCCAGCTCTGCAAAGACATGAGTTCTCTTTAGCTTTGTTCTGTGTAGTGCTTCCAGATGACTGCAAAACTCACTTCCTCTCCAGTGTTACTCTTGTAACTTTCTAATTTACCTTTGTCTTTGAACTGGAGATGAGGCAGAGCCCTTGTGTGCTGGGCTGTCCTGACAGTTTCAATAAGGAAGGCAAAAATCAGTCAGAACAATCAGTTGTGACGTGTGCCAGAGACATGCAAATACTGAATTAATGGCAGTGTAAGTGCTATGCAATAGTGACTTTGCAAAGAATTTATTTGGTGCAGAGAAGGCCAATAAAATAATGACAAGAAGATGCAGACTTTGACCCTGATGCAGACTCTATGCAGAATTGACCAAACCATTCTTTAATCTTCCAGGCTGCATGAGCTTTACTAGCTCTCCTCCGTAGAGTTCCTTAAGATAAATCAGGTGGCTTGAATCAGAACACACCAGAGGAAGTCTCACAACTCTACTGTCTGCCAAGGAGATTTCCTAGGGGGCTTTGTAACTACATGTATCATTCTCAAAAATAAATGATGAATCACACACTTGGCTAAACAGACTGTAATGATGGGTGCTATTTCTTCTGTTCAAACCAAGCTGATTTATGTCTCATAGAATATGCCTGTACCCTGTGTATTTTCTTATTCATTTGACTTGTTCCTGCGTCTTTCTGTGTAAGTGGCTGAGGAGAGATAATTGCTTTCTTCTCTTTTTTTGTTTAGTCGTTCACCTTAAAGTGGTCTTCACAAAAACAAAGAAACAAACAAAAAAACCCAACCAAACAAACAAGAAAACAAACAAAAACCCCAAACAACACCCCCCAAACTAAATCATAACTTGAAAAGCAGCTGAAATTGGAACACAAATGCCTTTTCCTGCCTCAAATGTAAAAGAGTATTTCCCAGAAAAAAAAAATAACAAAAAGTCACTCCTGAAACCATGCAAATAGCCCAAATCAAGATTGGAAACAGCAGGAATGATCTCTTCTTGATGCTGCTTTTTTTGTCTGCTGTAACCTTTCACTGTGAACTTGCACATCCCTGCTGTGTGGAGGTGGTGCTCTTGTTAGTGCAAGCCAGCACCATTGGCCACTGGCGAACACCACAGCATTTGAACAGCTGTAAGCCAGGAGAAACAAACTACTTTGAAGAAAAAATACTTAAGAGAGAGTGAAAAAAATGTATTCCCTGTTTCACTGAGACAGTGAGTTTGTCATGGTCTGTGGTTAGTTATCACACTGTAATAAATTTGTGGAAGTATCTATGAAACTTTCATGGAGATGGAGCCGGTGTTGATGCAGGAATTGCAATATGTGTCCTTAGGTAGGTAAATCCAGTTGGGAGACCACACACTAGACAACAGAATAAACAGGGGGCAGGCTGCTTCAAGCAGATCTGAGGAAGGATCTGATAAATCTGGGAACAAGTAGATCCAAGCACAGGACAGACAGGAATAATCAGCCATACAAAGGCACAGCTGGTTTAACAACAGCCTGCACAGCTGCTGGGGATTTCAGCTTTTGTGACTTACAGGGGCTCACCAGTTGCAGTCACTGGCTGTAGAAGACCAAAGCAGGTGACATAATACTAAAAAAACAGGGAAAGTACCCTCAAGATATACATCTAAGGCTGGTTTTGATAGTGACAATAAAGAGAAAAAAACACACCATAGGATGATATTAGAAAACAGCTTTCTTATAGAAAAGGTAATGAGGCAACACAGCATCCTGGTCTTTAAGAACATTAGATATCCATGAGATAAAATGTAGAGTTACAGCTATGAAACCTATCTCAGAACAGAGAGACTGAGCAATCTCCTCAGGTGACTCTAATTTAGTCACTGTCACTGCTGGTATTTTTGTGTTCCTGGTTTTTAAGAAAACAGTTATTCAAAGCACAAATGACTCAGGCATACACAGGCACAATTACAGGCATGTAGTCTGCACAAGCTCCATTAACCTAAATATAACCATCATCTAAAAAGTTTGGAATCAGAAGAAGAAAAACTAAACACAGAATTTCATTTCTAGAACAGAGACAATTTAGCCACAAACAGAATAATATATGCCAAAAAGCCCGCTCTGCAGCAAACCCAGATGGTGGCTCTGGCCTCCTGCTATATATATCTATGTATTTGTTCTGAAATCCCAATATTACACAAAGCCACCAAGATTTTCAAAGAGAAAACTGCTGGTGTGATGCTGCCTTTCAATGATGTTGCAAAGATCTGTCTGCACTTTGTAGTGTAGTGACAAACTGGGATGACACCAGACAGTGTCTATCTACACACTGCTCATTTCAAACATTCTCCTCTATGGCTTCCTACACAGGTAGATGGAGATCGGACTGGTATTCGTCCCAACTTGTGGTGCTGATAGACATTATAGTTTCATAGTTTCATAGTTCATTAGTTGACCACAAGGATCATCTAGTGCCATGGGCAGGGACACTCTACCCTAGATCAGCTGGACAGAGCCTCATCACTGGTCTTAAACACCTCAAGGGACGGGGCCTCAACCACCTCCCTGGACAACCATTCCAGGGCTCACCACCCTCACGGTGAAGAACTTCCTCCTCATGTCCAGCCTGCCACCTCCAGCTTCATCCCATTCCCCTAGTCTCACTCCCTGATAGCCTGAAAAGCCCCAGCCTTCTTGTAGGCCCCCTTCAGATACTGGAAGGCCACAATGAGGTCACCTCGGAGCCTTCTCTTCTCCAGACTGAACAGCCCCAACATTAGCATGTTACTGTGTGCTTCTGAAAGATATTTCTGCAGTCAGCACATCGACAACAGAAACAGAGCTGGCTTGAAGATCTCTTATCGCCCCAAAGCTACATCTAGCTGGAGCAGCCTTTGTCTTCCACATCAGGACCTTTAGCCACAAAAGGCTAGAAATGTGCTTTGGATTCACCTGGCATAAAAGAATTAATCACAAAACACCCAGTCATTAGATTGGTGCGATTTGAAAGATGCTGTCTAGATTTACATTATAAAGAACCAAAGGCAAATCCCTAAAGATCTGCATTTGTCGTCACATTCCATTAATCCTTCTGGGGAGTAGTTTATTTAATTCAAGGTTTTTCTGGGGTTTGGGTTGGAGTTTTGGAGTTGATTTATTTCCTTTAATTGTTAGGAAATTTGGCAAAGGAAAAGAAAAAGGCCACTGGTTTGTTCTGCCTGTGTTGCACAGTACTGCTTGTGTGGCTGTATGATTTTAACTTGAAGGGAGTCTGGAAAAGGAATGGCATAGAGCTCCTGAAATACTGCTGTACTGTCTTGTTACAACAATGAAAAACAAGCAAGCAAGCAAAACCTAAACCAGAAAATGCCAACAAGAGTAGAATCTTTCAGTGAAACTGGAGGGTAAGTCGTATTAAGCCACCTATAGGGCACGTTTGAAAGTGGATACAGCACAAGTGCTATATAAACCACAGCTCCATGCAAATTAACAAACTAACTAGTAGCAAAACCCGTGATAATTACATTATTTTCAGTGCTCTTCTTTCTGCAGATGTACAGAATGCTCAGCCTATGCTCCAATACAGAGTAAATCAAAGCAAGGTGAATTTAATAAGTCTATTAAAAGTGTACTGCTAATGCATCTTTCTATAACTTAGAAGAGCAGTACTACTGCTACAGAAAAAAGGATAAATATAATGTGTCCTAATGAATAGTGATAACTGATTTTAACAAGTACTTAGGAAGAGAATATTTGCTTAGATCAATATCCAATTAAAGCCTAGCTATTCACAGTCTACTCTTTGGTTTCTCTTCGAATTAAAGAAGCAAAAGCTATTAGTAAATCTTATTAGTTTCATGCTGGTCTCTTGAGAATTTTTCCACCTGACTACTTTGCATCCCTTAGAAGATAATTTTAAACACAGTGTGATGTTGATTGTTTCAAGGCACTAATGGGAACTGATCAAACACAGAGAAAGAAAATTTTACTGTCTACATAATCAAACTGAGGACTAAGATCTGTCAACACCAGAGGTTAATAATTTCCACTTCACTAAAAAATTAGCAGCTAATCAGTGGCTCAGGAAGGGAATGGAGCCCATTTGTAATCATAGGGACTCTGGGTGAAGTTACAGTAATTTAGCAGCAGAAACATCAGGAAAGTATGAACTGTAAAAACTGTGAAGTCTGCAGGTATAGTATTGTGAGGGAAGGAAAAAGACAAGAACGCCCTTTTTTGTTGCCTTGTCCTGCATTCTTTGTGTTTCTTCAGCCTAAATGACTAATAGTAATGCAAACCCATACATGCTGATTTATGTACTGAATAATCATACCTGGTGAGAAGTGAGACTAGAAATAGGGTTTTTTTTACAGAAACAGACGGTTATAGCCCTTCTTAAATACTGCACCTGGAAAGCTACTAGTAGCTGCAGTGTTGAGTGAAAATGATAAGGTTTTGCCTTTCCAGAAAAGGAGTCCAGACCATACAATGTCTCCCCATCTTGCCCTTCACAAGACAGGTTTTTAGTCCAAAACTTCTTTCTCTGCAGTCCTGTAACATCAGTCTTCTCATGCAGGAAAACAGAAGTCCTCTTAGGCTTCAATATTATACCCATAGTTAGATTGAACACTTCAGTGAAGGTATTCAAAACTAAGTACCACAACTAATCCTTCTTTTCACTTAGTTCTTTTCTATTGTGCCTAGATAAGGGATCGTCCATGGCTGGCTGATTCCCCCAGAGGGATGAACGCCTCACATGTCTCTCCTGCCTTCCTTCAGCTAATTAATGTCAATTGACATAGTGGCCTAGTGCTGTCTGCTAATTAGACTGTCACTTACACAATTTAGCTACATCAGTGTGACAGCATGGGGGTGGTTAGGAAAAGAATCTGAGAATGTGTAAAAGAAAATGGCTTTTAAAATCTGGTTTTCTTTATTAAAACAAACAAACAAAACCCAAACAAAACCACACACACACACACACACACACAAAAACCCATCAAAATCCAACAGCAAAACATCAACCTAAAAATCAAATCAAATTATTTTCAATTCACAATCAAAGTGTCTTGAACACAAGGTTCAAGAGTTGGGTTGAACACAAGGTGTTCAAGAGGGCATTGGACTTGGTGCCGTGGTCTAGTCGTGGGGTCTGTGGTGACAAGTTGGACTCGATGATCTTCAAGGTCTCTTCCAACCTTAGTGATACTGTGATACTGTGATACTGTGATTCCAGGACATGCATAGCCATGCAACCTCTGTAGTAGTAAGAAGAAAAAAGTATGAAGGCCTAAAAGGGAGAATTATTACAACACAGAATAGCCTTGGTAGAATTAATGAGAAAGGGAAAAAAATTGTCCTAATTTCTTTATATGCTGATAAAATTGGCTATCATCCTGGCTACTGACAATTGAACATTTTAATGTTTGTGGGGTTTTGGGGGTTTGGTTTGTTTGGTTTTAACAGAATGTAAAAGTTTCTTTATTTGGGTGTAATTCAAAGATTTCTAAACACCAAAGGAAGAGGAAAGCCATCACTGACTAAGAGGCTTTTGATCAAATACTAATTTGATGAGCAGGAATTTCATTTAAAAATCATATCAAGTTTAACAGAGCTGACAAGGAGCTCCTCATTGTTAGCCCCACTATCTTTGGAAACCAGCTTGCAAAAGAGTTAGAAAAGTGGGACAAGCCAGAAGGAAATGGAGTTCTGCTACAGTATGTAGATGACATCCTGCTGAATCTGAAAGATGGACTGTGAGTATGCTGAATTTTCTGGGACTTAATGGGTACTGAGTTTCCCCACAGAAGGCTAAATGGTACAGCAGCAAGTAACTTACTTGGGATAGCAATTGACTGCAGGACTGGGCCCTGAAAGGAAGGAGGCCATATGTTCTATCCCACTTCCAAACACAGTAAAGGTACTCCAAACCTTTTGAGGAATAGCAGGGTGGTGCTGGTGGTAGATTAATAATTATGGCCTGCTTGTGAAACCTCTCTAAAGAGGCTGATAAGGACTTGAAATGGAATGGAGAAGCTGAAAAAGCTTTCCATACCTTAAAAGAAGGAATTGATGAGGGCACCAGCACTAGGCCTACCTGATGTCACTAAACCCTTTTTATTGTATTCCCATGAAAGCCAAGGGATAGCACTGGGAGTCCTAGCACAAACCTTAGGACTCTACCAAAGAGCAGTGGTATGCAAGAGATGGCCAGGATGCCTGAGGGCTGTGGCAGCAGTTGCAATTAACATTCAAGAGTCTCCAAATTCACAATGGGACAGAAGAGCACAGTCCTGGTATCACACACCATCTCTGCTGTTTTAGAAGCCAAGGGGGCACACTGGCTGTCTCCACAATGATTTCTTAAATACCAAGCCATTCTAGTGGAACAGGATGATGTAGAAATTAAAGTTACTAATGTTCTTAATCCAGCCTCTTTCCTCCAGGGAGGTGAAGGAGAACCCATTATCCACGACTGCTTTGAAACAATTGAAGCTACTTACTACAGCAGACCTGACCTGAAGGAAGAACTCCTGGAAAAGGCAGACCATAACTGGTACACCGATGGAAGCAGTTCTGTGATCCAGGGAGAAAGCAAAGCTGGGTATGCTGTAGCTACTGAGAAGAGGTAATCAAGACAGAAGCCCTACCAAGTAACACCTCTGCTCTGTATGAGCTGTACTTCGTTACACCACTCTGAAGTTTCCACTCCAGGCTATCAGAACAGGCATGTTTTGTGTTGTCTATTTGTTTATCTCCTACATAATATTTTTTCACTCTGTCTTTCACAGGCAGTATAATGAAACCACCATTGTAAAAGCTGTGCTCTTTTCCTGCACTTCAGCTGTAATAAACCAAGAGAATGCAAGGGGTTGTTGTAGCACTCTGGAGGCCCACAACCAATGTGTCAGATTATTTCAAGCAAGAAGTGGTCTTAGGTGTACATCAGCAACTTCCACTCTGACAAAATTGAAGTAAACTTCATCTAGGTGAAGAAAAGGATTCTTTCCAACAGTTGTTGCCTTTCACACTTGAAAGGTGTTTAGTACAAAGAAATATGAAGCAGCCTGATGAAGGGAAATAGCTAATGTGACTGAAGAGCGAAACTAGCATGATGACTTACTGGTGTTGTTCTGCTGAACAAAGTTATGTTTCCTCTTGCCTTGAGAGACTGCAAATACCATAACTTACAGTACCAAACACATTGTGCACTTACCTTCAGTGGCAGATGAAAGCATTGAGGTAATGCAGGGACAGCAATATTTAGCCGTAGTGACAGTTATACAAAATGAGACCCTGTGGGGAAGTCACGGCATAGAAAGGATAAGAAAATGACATAAAACATTGATAGAGGGGTAGTGAAAGACATTGAAATCATCACAAATCTTAAGCCTAAGGTTGAAGCACACACTTTTGTAGGAGGTCCACCTGATTCCCTGGTGACAAAGTCCTACTGACTATCCTGACCTTTACCAGTAAAGGAGACTAAGTGAAGAATCACAGAATCACAGAGAGCATCTGGTTGGAAGAGACTTCCAAGCTCATCCAGGACAACCTTCAAGCCATCACTGAAGGGTCAACAACCGTGTCCCTAAGTGCCATCTCCATGCACTGCTTGAAAACCCCCAAGAATGGTGACTCCAGCACTGCCCTGGGCAGACCATTGAAATGTTTGAGAACCCCCTCTGGGAAGAAATATTTCCTAACATCCAGCCTAAACCTCCCCTGGTCCTCTGCTCCTGTCCCTTGCCACCAAGGAACAGAGGCTGCCCCCTCCTCACTCCAACAGGGAGTTGTAGAGAACAATGAGGTTAAATTGCTTGGGTGATACAAGAGAACACAATGAGAGGTGTCACACAAAGCAGTCTTTTAACTGCCTGTGCTGAGAGAAACAGGTTCCTTTGACCATTCAACCACACATTAACTGGTACCTACCATAACTCCTCAATGGTTATCTATTTATCCTCCAAGCATGGATCTAATTGTAGCAAGATTAGGAAATTCAAATAACTCTCTTTCTGTAGTTCAGACTGTCCTGGGTCATTCTCAGCTGTGAACTTCATCATTGCTAGAGAAAAGAAGTTTTGAACGTGAGGTGGGAACTTGTCCTAGTTTAGAAGGGAACAGATAATCTATTGCCCCAAGAGGGGCAAAAGAATGATGCTCACACAAATGGATTGGATAGTGATGGAAAGTTATAAATGGAAAAGCAATTAATATTCTACAAAAAGCTACAAAGCATAGAGGTGAGCATATCCCAAAGCACACAGAGTTCTCTTACACCACACCCAAAAGCCCAAAGTTTCCCTTTTCCCCACCTGAGGGTGCACCCAAAACCCCAAAACCCCCAGGGCCCACCCACTGCAGCAGCAGCAGGAGGGCACCTAGCCCAAACTGCTACATGGGTGCAGGATTTATGGGTGGAAATACATTATTTCCCATGTACACCTACTGGGCTGCACACCCTGGACACTGGAGATGTAACTCTGGCAGTCCAGGAGGCAGTAAGATTATATCAAAATAAAGTTTACTCTACAATGAGCCCAGTGTTCCAGACACTCTGCTTTGTGGACACTGAAGTATTTCTTATTCAGTGACCTTTAGTGCACTTTCTAGTGTAAAGGACATAAAATATCAACCAATGCAACTTCCTTTTTTTTTGTGTTTTATCTCATATGACTGCATCTGTCACAAAGGCTAACTTCCTGATTAATGGACTCCAAAGATATTCCATGAAGTTGTGTTCAACTTGCTGATCATTATTCTGACATTTAAATAAGTCTTTTGTTCTTTTACATCTTCTGTACACTTGCTGCCTGCAGCACCTGAGACTATATTTAGTACTAGGTTTAAATGCAGACAATGAAGTGACATCTCTGTTTATTTCAGGATTTAATGTCATAGACAATGCTGGCCTGCAGATGCAGGGCAAGCTTCTGCATCATGCAGCATGCTTGGAGCACAAGCAGTCAGGGGCTGCATTTTTGTTAGAAATGACAGACCGACTCCAGAGTTATGATGCTTACCATAAAATGAATATACATGAAGAAAATGGATTCAATTGTTTCTGTTAGCATAAATTTGGATTCAGTCTCTATAATCACTGTATTACCTGTTCAAACATAACAAGAGTTTAACTGCATAACCCTAACTTAAATAATAATACTTTACATTAGAAAGCAAATGTGCGTTCAAATGTAAATTAAATCCTTGTTATAGAATCCTTTTGGTTGGAAAAGACCTCTAAGTTCATTGAGTCTGACCACTGACCTAACACCACCCTGACCCTTAAACCATGTTCCATAGTGCTATGTCCACAGGTGGTGGTTTGGAATTTCCCACTACATTAACTAAAGCACGGCTCACTCAGTTGGGAAGCAAATGGAAGTTGTATTTACAAAGCAAAAGCTATACTCTACAATGGAATGCAATGAATAGGTACAAATATACAGGAGTTACAATACTATATGGGTATTTAGGATCAGAAAACAGCTCCGAACCTCCCTCCCTGCCCCCAGTCAAAACAACCAGGGAAAGCTATCCCACTCCCCCCCAAAACCCTTTTTTTCCCTTCTCCCTGTAATAGAAGAAAGAAAAGGTGCTGCTAGAAGGAATGTTAGTTTTATCTGCAAGGTCAGCTAACAGTGATAAGATTCTCCCCAGCCAAGCAGAGCAGCCAAAGCAGCTAGAGAAGAAGGAAAGGAATGAAGTGGAATGTGTGAGATTGCTAGGGGTACATCTCACACATCTGGCCAATGAAATTCATTTAGAACAATCCTCTGTTTTCCTTTTTACACCCAATTGTGAATTGTTTATGTTTTTCCACTTTTCTAGTGGCCAAGCAGCAGAACTGCACCCCCTCTGTTATATAAATATAGAAATAGTTCTGTAGATAGTTCAATTAAGTTCTAGTCATAACACTAAGCCACTTATGGAATGTATTTCATGAACGTGCACTAGAACATGTATATAAGTTAGTGATTCATCGGTTATTAATAATTTTGATAATAAAACAATATTTTCATAATTCATATATTCATAAATTTAATAACCTCTTCATCACACCCTATCCTCATAGCAGAACAAAGTCTGTTGCAAGTTTACTCTATATGAAAAGCCCTCAGAAAAGTCCATTTATTTCTAAAGAAGAAATTAGTCCCATATTTCTGTGGAGCTACCAAAAAAAGCCACACCAGAACTGGTACAGGCACTGGTACAGGCAGTTCAACACCATACATATTTCATGTTACATAACAGCACTTAAGTAAGTAAGAACGAAGCACAAATCCTTGCCTCGGCTTTTAGGAGGGTAACACACATTAGGCTCCTCAGCAATGGATTTCTTTGTGCTCTATTTCATTCCACATAAGAAAACCTATTTTACATTGCAGTGTGACCAAGATGAAGCAGCTGGCACTATTTGTCATGGTTTAAAGACACATAAAATTGTTAACACAGCTCAGCTAAGGTTCCGTGACTTGCCATCAACTACCTCTTCAAAGTAACCTTCAAGAAATGGAGGTCAGCTAGGCTTTGTTTTGCAGAGACAAGGTACAATTTACAGTTCCAAGATTTTGGAGCCACTTAGTTTAGCACTTTTCTGACAATTCTGAGAGAAAACAGAATGTCAGACAGGAAATCCCTGCTACACACATTCATAGAGCAAAAGATGTGCTTGGATTTTTGGTAACTAGAGGTGTAATTGTTACCCTGCCAAGACAAAGCTCAGCCTTCAAACAGTGGATTTACCACCATTCAGCACATTTTTGGTTGTAGTTAGGTTTGTCAGGACACTAGCTTGGGTTTGGGCTAAATGATTTCAAAAGAAGACTGGCAGCAGGGGCTTTTGACTTACATGTGCAGTTTGTATACATTGAGTATGATTGTACTTCTTAGGTAATAAACCCAAGGTCATTGCTGAAATAATTTGGCTTGTGCATCTTTCTTATCCAACAGCAGCTGCCACTGCAACTGACACAATGACATTTCAAATTACTTTGGAAAGCACTGCAATTAATATAAAGTACCCCAAAATTGTGCCCCAGTCCTTATCTAGGCTTCTGCATAGCTTTTATCTGTTAAATCAGCAAGTAGAGATAGGGAAGGATGCCATGGGAAATGCCTGAATGTGGGAGAAGTGCTGAGAAACCAGTTCCTGCCTTCCTTACCCTGGAAATATAGATGTGCTTGAAAATATTCAGCAACAATGCAAAAGGTAAATTCCTTCTCCACTGCAGTGAAGCCATGGTTGGTTTTGTTTGGTTCATATTTTATCATGCTAATGAGGTTTGATTGGTGAATAATTAGTTACAGACTTTTTATAATAATTAGTTACAGGTAGCAGATCAAGAGCAGTTAAAAAGAATCAGAATCACAGAATGGCCTGGGTTGGAAGTGACCTCCAAAGCCCATCCAGTCCAACCCCTCTGCAGTCAGCAGGGACATTCTGAACTAGATCAGGTTGCTCAGAGCCCTGTTGAGCCTCACCTTGAATACCTCCATTAATGGGGCCCCAACCACCTCCCAGGCAGCCTGTTCCAGTGTTCCACCACCCTCATGGTAAAGAAACAGACAATGGTACAAAACCATCATTCTGATAATGATGCCCTCCACGGCTGAAGACAACATTTTAGCAAATACTTATTTAAATTATAAATAAAACCAATATAGATATAGAGACTTGGGCACTAAATCTACACTTTACAGAGCAGTGACTGAGGTTCAGTGAGGTCAAAGGCATGATTGCTATAAGGCATCTATATCTAAAGCAGCCTTCTTAGCTCTATGTCAGGAGAGGAAAAGAAGGATCTCTGAAGGCAGTTAATTTCACACTGATGAGACTTCTCTGTTAGTCACTGAAAGGAGCTTAAAATGATCAGTTTAGATGTAGATATCTAACTATTAAGAGATACATTTCCCATAAGGCCTTTGTCACTCAAGTATGGCAACTCCAAGCTTAACCTTTACAAAACCCGTAGTAAGAAGAAACCACAAGGTAAGTTATTGCTCACATTTTCCACAGTTTGCATGTGGAGAAAAATGAAGTGCAACTTTTTAAAAGTAATACATTTTCTTAATTCCACCACAGTGTGAATCTTTCATGCTCACATATATTCCTCTGAGCATTTTTCAGACAAGAAGTCTTTCCTTTTCTGCTCCTTTACTCAATATTTGTAGGTAGTCACTTAAGAATGCTCGAATGAATCATGTTGAAATGCTTAAGAATGTATTTTTTTTCCCTTGATTATTTATGGTGTTAGCCTCTCTTTACTGAGATACTGCAATTATCTGAGGTAAGCATGTGTCTGCCAATCCAGTCCACAAATTGTAGCTTTCTGTTTTTTCATTCCTTCCTTCCCCTACTTGTGCCCCACCAATAATGAGGTAAGGACACCAGTATAAATCTGATAGCTGATATTAAACTGGAATGTGAGACATTTTTATTTCAGTAAGGTGAAAGAGTCTTTGGCAAACTAAATGAGCAAAGAGCCTTCTCCTCATGAAGGCTATAATTTATTTCTTCATTGGAACAAATAATCTGATGACACAACACCATGCTTACCCCAGCTCATGTTAAATTATTGGCACATTACTCTTGCATTTGTTTTAGGGTCTGTACTTACTAGGTGCAAAGTGGCTGCTGTAACTTGGTCTGATCTCTTCTCCTACTGAGTCAAGGCACTTTCCTAACTCCATCTACATTATGTTTGCCCATATGGCTTGTAATGATTAGTAATCAGAGCACCTTAAAGTTTGGAGTGAGATGTTAGCTTCAATGAAATGGATGTTTGCATCAGCTACAGATATGATGCTGCTTGCTGACTTTATGTCTTTTCTTCTGATGGTCGGGCTAAAATAAAATTGCTTCTTTCCACTGTGTATTGGAAAAGATGAGAATCTATTTCTTCATAACCTTTGATAACAAACTGAAATGTAGTAGCACTGATGTGCTACTAACTGCATGCAAAAGCATTAATGATGAGGGGAATTAAAAATGGCTTTTAGGAATATGGAACTTTAAAAACTCATTCATACCATAGCAACTATAATTGGTACAAGTTTACAGATTATTTTACACGAGTCTGCTGAGGTCCCTATTACAGCTCGCTAAAGGAATGTTTTCCAAGGCAACATTGCACCTCGTTCTGGAAGGTTCTTTAATTAATTAGAATGGTAAAGAACTGCAAAAATAAAAACCACAAAACACGTTATGCAACATTTATTTCCACTGAGCCATATAGCAGCATCGTTTATACCAGTTCCTCTATGTTCCCATTGTGTTTAATTTTGCTACTTGTATTAGACTGCAGATGTCTCCGTCTTTTCCCCACAGCTAAGACTGTTCCCTGCTACAGTGTAATGGCTGCAATATCAGCCTTCAGATCTAAGAAATTCACTTGTTATGGGCAGTTAATAAATACTTCTTTCACATTTCTATGGAACATTTGGTTTCAAACACATACTGTTGACTGAGGTCTTAATTCAAACCAGTCCTTTCAACAGCTAGAAAGGAAATGTGAAGTAAAATGTAATTTCAGAAAATGTGGAAAGCTGGGGGGAAAATTATCTTTTGAGAATTGTCTGCAGGTGACTTTGAAGTTCTCCTCACAGGCCGTGACAGTAGGGCATAGAATGGAACCTCCTTGTTTAGTCTAAACTCAAAAGTACAGCAGCCAAACATTCAAGATTTGGGAGAAAAATGGTACAGCTCAGGTCTGGATTGTATCTGTTCCAACCTGGTGGTTTCAGATCAGCTTTTCTGCCAAGAGCACTTCAGTGCACTAGCATCCAGCTCTAACTCCACTGATGAGTCCTGCCTCTTACCAAGGATGTCTCTTCTTGCAAAGTCACCCTGCTCTGAGGCTTGCAGTGTGCTGGAATACCAGTAACAACAAAATTATTTTGCTTAGCACATTTCTACAGGTAAACAAACAAATAAATAATAGATGCTGGACTCCAAGGAAATGTTTTAAGTCTGCACTCAGATGCACTCACCATGATCAGAAATTTCTCAGCTTTGTATGCTGATCCCAAGCATTGTGAAACCTTTCCTAACTAGAAAATATTTTCTAAGAGATACTACTGTTCATTTTTCGGTCCCTTGCTACAAGAAAGACATTAAGGCACTGGAGCAGGCCCAAAGAAGGGCAATGAAGCTTGTGAAGAGTCCAGAGCACCAGTTTACTCAGGAGTGGCTGAGGGAACTGGGGTTGTTTAGTCTGGAGAAAAGAAGGATTAGGGAAGACCATCTCACTCTCCACAACTACCTCAAAGAAGAGGTAGCAAGGTTGGATTGGTCTCTCTCCCAGGAAACAAGCAACAGAAGAATTTGCCTCAAGTTTGCACCATGGGAGGCTTAGGGAAAAATTCTTCACTGAGAGTGGTTAAGCCCTGCAGCAGGCTGCCCAGGGAAGTGGTGGAGTCGTCATCCTTAGAAGAATTCAAAAAACCCTGTAGATGTGGTGCTGAGGGACATGGTTTAGTTATAGGCTTAGCAATGTTAACAGTTGGACTCAGTGATCCTGATGATTTTCTCTGACTCTGTGTCTGTGCTGAGTACAGGATGGCAATCCATCAGCCTGCAGAAGGGCTCATTCTTTCCACTGAGTGCTATTGGTGTCATTTGAGAATAGAAGTTTATTCACAGAGAAGAACAAAAAAGAAATAATAAGTTTAGCAGCAGCAGCAGCAAAGAGAGTACCCATGCTGTGATGATTAATATGCATTTGAGTGAAGAACTGCTCTTTTTGCCATTAAAACTTGTATGACTTAAATTGCATCTTCCATCAAAGTCTTCTAATTGCACTGCACTTTGTGATAATTTAATTATCTGTGTTTTCTTTTCAAGATGGTATCTTGAAGATACACCATATATGTTACAGCACATCAGCACTATGGGCTTCTCCTAGAGAAAACCATGTTTTTCCTGTCCACATTGGTTGGAAGCAAGTTAATAGAGGCAGAACATTCCCAGTTCTCCATTTGAAAAGTTGCATAGGTAGAGATCATAATTAGAAATTCCTTTTGCAGTGGAAGGATCACAGGGCAAACTTACAACAGCTTCATTGCAAATTCTGTGTGATCTCTTTGTACGTTTTAAGCACTGGAATATTTGCATTCCTGATTTACTGGTGCAGCCTTAACAAGACTAATCTACCCTCAGTATAAACTGGATAAGGCTCTCACCCTGAGTTTTTTGTTGACTCTGTGTGTAACTGAAAAGAGAAAGAAGAAAACAGATACCTATGAAAAAGGAAAAGCATTGCCATTACCAAGGCTTACCTTTTGAAATACCTCAATGTGCCTTTTAAGGGGTCACCTCTTCTTAAAGTGGAGACAAGGAAAGGAGTTTCATTTTCCAGATGTTTGTCCTGCTTTCAGTGAGGTGTTCAGGATTTGGGGGGGTCTGGCAAGCCTGTTTTGAAAGAAAACCAAATAAAAATAGAGCTAAGTGCCTATTCACTACAGTGTGTAATAAGTTTGCTTAGGCTGGTTCGGATGAGTAGTGGTTCGCTGCTTTATTAAATGTCATCCGGTTAGTGAGGATTTGCAATAAAGAAAATCTAAACATCCTGGGAAATCAAGATGCAATCAGAATGGCACTTTGTCCAATTAACATGTAATACAGTTCTTTAAATGGATAATTGTGCATCTATTGATTTCTACCTTCTATGCATGTGTGTGTTGATACAAACATCAATGAGATATAGGAACAAGTCGTTGTAGTTAATGTGATTAAATGAAAAACCTCTCACAATTAAATCAGTGACAACAATTTGCTTTCCGCCTGTGAACTTTCTGTGATATACTCAATGCAATCTTTACAATATTTGGTATCACATATGGCTGGAGATCGGTTGATTTCTCTGCTCTACTGTGTGGAGAGCACAGGACCTGACTGGTTTTGTGAGGTAAGGAAGGAGTAAAGCTCTGTGTGCTTGTGGTAGTTTCAGGCTGTGGCTGGAAAATTTTTACACAGATCTTGAACAGAAAGTAGTAGAATGTAAATAAATCACCACTGGGTGTGAAAAGGAAAATAATACAATACAATACAATACAATACAATACACCAGGTTGGAAGAGACCTTCAAGATCATCGCGTCCAACCCATCAACCAATCCAACCCACCTAAATACAATACAGTACAATACAGTACAATAAGTTCAAAACAATCCCATTTGACAGATTACTAACAAAGTTGCTTTGTATAGACTAATTTTCCCTTTTTTTACCTCCTCTGCTCTGGCTGGGGCTTCTCCTGGCTTTGCTGGCCTTGGCTGTGTTCTTTGTTGTGGCTAAGTACTAACAATCAACACTCTGCTCTTTCTCTTGTCCCTTGTGTACAAAGGAGGTAGAGGCAAGGGTACAGGGAGTGGGGAAGCTATTATTAGCTGCCTGGCTTTGTCCAGGGGGGTCCCTGTGCTGTTTATAAATTGTAAATATCTGTAGAGACCTGTAAATATTGTGTATTTTCTACACATTCATTGCATTCCATTGTAGATGGTAGTTTTGCTTGTAAATACAGCTTCATTTGCTTCCAGCTGAGATGCTCTGGTAATTAATGTTGGGGGCAATTTTCAACCCACTGCAGCGCTAAAAATGCATGTATAGGATTTAATAAATTAACATCATACAAATAGAAACTGATAAACGCAACTTCTAACGGTACATTTTCTTTACACTTGTAACTAGTGGCTGTGTGTAAATAGGAAACATTCTGACAGGCATTTTTATTCACCATCTGTGCCTGCACATCAATAATTACAATTATTGCTCTTCGAAATATTTTTACAATTATAAAGGACAGGGTTTAATTAAAGAGGCAATTAACAAGCAGCAATACCTTAAATATCCCTGTTCATGTGGCATTCCAGATTTTGTACAAATTCTTTTTAGCCAGCTCTGACAGCAAGTCTGCGGCTGATGGTTCTGCAGTCATAATTGAGCCTCTTTCCCATTACACTCATTGCTGCAACAGATGGTTGCTTTTGAGAACAAGAGGTATCAGTTTCATATGCTTAAAACATTAACCATTCCACTGTACTCTGTCTTACTTTCTTTTCACTGAAAAGGCAAGATTCACTTAAACAAGAAACAGTACTGTGCCAGTTCTGCCCCTCAGTTTAGGAAATTGTCTACTGGATGTCAGAGAAGCAACAGTTGGTGATTCAGATGAGGAGAGGCTGACTTGCCTAAGACTCATTAATTGCTCTTTACAACTACCTGAAGGGAGGTTGTAGCCAGCATGGTCTTCTCCAGTACCAGAACAAGCACAGTTTCTCGGTCAGGTTTTGGATCTTGTCTATACCTGATTGCACCATTCAGCTCCTGTAGTTGTCACCTTTTGTTCAGACTGACTTGGTCACTTAGGTGGGTTGTATTGTACACTGTATTGTAAAAGGACATGATCTGAAACTTTCAACAAATGTATTGTATATAATTGTATACAATACAATATAATACAATACATACACCAGGTTGGAAGAGACCTTCAAGATCATCGCGTCCAACCTATCAACCCAATCCAACAACCACCTAAATACAATACAATACAAAGTACTAATGTAGAGGCTTTATAGAAACCAGAAATACAATGACTGGAATCCTAATGCTAATCTCAGAAAGGTATCCTAAGTCATAACAATAATTTGCTGCTGTAATAAGTATTTTTAGATCCAATTTATATTATAAAAACATTGATGTAGGGAACCATCAGGAGTCATCTGAGATCATTAGTAGCCAGTGTCTTACTTCACTTTTACCACTACTTTGTAGCCAGGAATACAATCTCAGAAGTCTGTTGAGGAAACCAGCACCAGTCTTACTTTAGAGCTATTAAGTCTCCAGATTTTAATTTCCAGCAAGATACTCTTAACTGAAGAAATTAAATTCTGGTTTTGTCTGGGGTTTCTGTTGTTTTGGTTGGTTTGTTTGTTTTTAGTTTTGTTTTGTTTGTGTTTGTTTTGTTTTTTCGTTTTGTTTTGTTTGTTTTGTTGTGTTTGTTTGTTTGTTTGTTTCTTTGTTTGTTTGGTTGTTTTAATTTAACTAAAAAATCATCCATGCATAAGCCAAGACAAACAAGGCTCATAAGCACTAATATGAAACAGTGTCATAGAATCATAGAATGGCTTAGGCTGGAAGGGCCTGAAGATGATCTGATACAACCTTCCTATCATGCAATGCCTCTCACTAGCCATACTGTCCATCCAGCCCGGCCTCATCTGAGGTCCTCTGGCATAGTCTTGCACCTTGTATGAAGATTTCTTCTAAGATCCATACATTGGACATAGTCCCAGCACTGCAGTATAGGTTCCCTTCAGATGTTAGAAGGCAGCTCTTCCCTTAGTCTTTCCTCACAGCAGAGTATTCCAGCCCCTGCTCTGGTCATCTTTGTGGCTCTCCTCTGGACTTATTCCAACAGATCTATGTGCCTCTTATGGTGGGTACACCAGAACTGGACCCAGAATTCAAGGTGGGGTCTCAAAAGAGCAGAGTAAGTGGGGAGAATCCCCTCTCTTGCCCTGCTGGCCACACTCTTCCCGGTGTATCCCAGGATATGGTTGGCTGCCTGAGCTGCATGAGTGTACTGCTGGCTCACGGTGAGCTTCTCATCTATCAACACCCCAAGTCCTTCTCTTCAGTGTTGAGTAAGAGAAGTGGTTTGTGTACTTGAATGTCTTTGGAGGACTGAGCTTGTGTTCTGGCACGCAGTGCACAGGCTAGGGAAAGGCCATTCATTGTTCAAGAGCAAAACAGCATTAGCTACTACATCATATTTGCATTTAAATGAGAAAGAGTTTAATAAGAACTGCAGAATTGTTCTGAAGGAAAGGTGGGGAAGCTAGCCATATTTTTCTTCCAGATTATATGGGAAACCATTTTACTTAATTACACAATTACTTGAGCCAGCATTTTTTCCAGAGTGAAAGTTTTGAATTACCAAGCTGATGAGATGAGCAGTTCAGCTGTGCAGCAGCTCAGGTTTCAGAAAGGTTTCCTTGCCACTTCAGGCAAACATACGAAACACTCTGCAGTGTACAGGTGCTGAGAAACTTTTCCTTGGGATTGTTTCCTCCTATCCATTGTACAAAGTGTGATGTACACCACCCAGAGCTGTCATTTCAAACATTTGCTGGCTCTGTGTCTGTGCTCAGTTGCTCAGAACTGTTGGCTATTCATCACTTCAAAAGCCAGCTCAGCACACTTTGGGCGTCTGAACTATTTCCGACACCACCACCCTTCCCATTATATTGAGAATTGAGAGGAAGAGAGGACTTCAACTCTCAGTACTAGTATTTTTGCTCCCAGCAGGGGGGATATATACATTTCTAATTTATTTCTATTCTATTCTGCACTCACTTTCACATACTTTAGGAGAAATCATTTTTTCACACATTTCCAAATCACATACATGTTAACCTTTAGTTCCACATAGGTTAGAGAACAACTATTTCAGCAGTGTACCTGGCTGAGGGAAAGGTTAAAATTAAACTGGAGAGGGAGAGAAAAGATAATATTGATTGTTAGCTAAAGTGTTTTAATTTAATTTTCTCACTATCTATTCACTTGTTCTTATGGTTATTTACATTCAAGTCCAGATTGGGCTACAACAACAGGAAAGTCCACCCAAAAACAAATGTTACCCTTGCTGATGACATTTTTAATCCTTTTCTCCTCCTCCTGTAGCTAAAAAATTAAAGTAGGTCAAGCTGCAGGATTTCCTGTTATGGATTCTCCGTCACAGTAGAAAAAGGAATAACTGGCCTAGCAAATTGATAAAACTAATTAACATTAATTAAAAACCAACATCATAGATATAGGAGGCTTTCTTCAATGCAAAACTAACACTGAAGTCATAGAAGCACTAAACAGGACAGAACCCCTGGCAGAGATGTTTCATAGTTTCATAGTTTCAGTCAGGATTGGAAGGGACCACAGGGATCGTCTAGTTCCAATCCCCCTGCCATGGGCAGGGACACTCTACACTAGATCAGGCTGGCCAGAGCCTCATCCAGCCTGGGCTTAAACACTTCCATGGACGGGGCCTTGACAGAACTCCTAAGGGTTGCAATGACTCCAGAGCATCACCACCCTTTCCACACATAATGGACTGCAAAACTACACTTCACTATGAAATCTCCTAATGTCTTACTGCATTTTACTACTGGATTGTCCACAATAAGACACACTGCCTTCTGTATATTTTGCTTCATATAAACACCTGCAGATACTAGGACTGCAATAAGAAGTTAATTGTGTCATAAGAGTCACAGGTTCTTAGACTGGATTTACTCAGAGAAGCAAAGCCAAGTCCCAGTTGCAGGCTGTCAGCTTTTTTTTGAATTGCCATATTAATTAATATCCTTTTCATCTAAAAGTGTGCCATAAAAATAGGATGGGTGGTTTAAACAGTTGCTAAGAACTGCTAAATATCTCTGGCAATGGTGTCATAATGGGACTACAATAATGTCCTCCTCTTGCAAAACTAAACTGTCACAAGCCTGGTTTAGCTGCTTTCAGTGGAGTTCCTCTGGTTTGTCTGTTTCCAGTATTTTGGGGGTGGGGTTATGTTTACATATCTGTGCAAGCAACAGGGATGATTGCTGAAGGTAAAGAAACAAAAGCAGAGATGACTCAATAAACCAAGAATACCAAGGACCTAAATTTCAAGCTCTGAATTGTAACTCATTGCTTATCACAGAGCTTGAGTGCAGAACCTCCTGTGAACTGAAAGATTAGAAGATGTCCAAAAATGCATCACTGTTCAGAATAGTGCAACAAAGAGGGAAGCAAGAAGGGGAAAAAAAGGTTATTGGTATCCTAAATGTTGGCACTAGCTCTGAAAGCAAATTTCATACTGTAACCAACTGTACTTCCATGTGGCATTGGTGAGCTGAGGACCACAGAAGTGAAATCAGCCACAAACTGTTACTCAAGTTTTCCCTTGGCATAAGCAAAGCTCCTGTGCCCCCTGGTGAATATTTTCATACAGAAGAGACTCTTGTTCTGCAGTTATCAATATAAAAGGCTAATTTGAGGACTCCTTGCAACTCTTGTTGATGCTGGAATGTGAATAGTTGCAATCAGTAGTGAGAGGGAGAGACTCTGCTTGTGTCACTACAGAGTGCTGGTCTCGTGTCAGCACATAACTGATGTGCTCATTACTTCACAGCACTACATGTTTTAATTTTAGAGAAAGTCAAGAAACATTATTTCTGGCTATGGTAAATAATCTACAGGGAATACAGTTGATGAAAATGTCACCTTATTTTCAGAATTGACCATGATCAGTCATGATTGATGAGCAATTATGATTAGATGATCAAACCTGATCATCCAAATAGATTCATTTTTCAACATTTTTTCACTGAACACTAAAAATTCTTGGCCATGAGCTGTGTGATTCAATCTGTTGAAAGTATTAACAACCCTCTGGTATTAAATGTTATTTGAAGAGTTTAAAGCTATTAAAGAATCATCAAATCCAACCATTAATCCAGCACTGCTATGACACCATTAAACCATGCTCCTCAGCACCAGAAGCCTTTTCAGTCCCTCCAGGAAGGGTGACTCCACCAACAGTATGCTCTTTCTTAGAGGATGGAAACCATTTCTGCTGCAATCCATACCACCCATGGTTTTGTAAATCACATCACGAGCTGAAAGACATTAGCTTGAGCCATGCTTTGTATTTTCAGCAAATACTTGCATATAAACTCTTCACACTTCTATTCACCACCCTGCACCCTCCCTGTTCCCAAATTTCACCCACACTAGTGTAATGTAGACGTCACACTGCTGTCACTTCTTCTGTCTATACCTCAGCTATGCTAAGCTGCTGTACCAGAGTTATTTCTATGAGCTGGCTGCTACTGACAACAGCTTTCCTGTCAATACTGAGAAGTGATGAACTAGATGACTGACTGATTTTCTGTGGTGGGAATCAATAGTAAATTGCTTTGTTCATCAATTCAGACTACTAAATACAGTATGTTCATAAATTCTTTATGAAGAAAAAGTGTTTTACAGAGCAAATACAATCAGAGTACACTCATAAAAGAGTTACCAGAAGCCAATACTGAGACCAAATTCTGTGTCAGAGTTTCAGGGATATAAATATGTCTCCTTTTTTTTTTTCCCCCTGCATTACAAACAAACAGCATTCATCATACCTACAGCAATTATCCAAAGCAATTTGAAGCGGAGAGATCTGTATCATGAGCAATCCTGAAAGCATCTGGGAATGTGAATAACACATGCAAGGCTCACCTAGCAGAGGTACAGCATGTAGCAAACCAGGTGTGGAGTTCACTTTTTCATGGAAAATGCTTATCCACTTCCAAGAGATACAGAGCTGCTATAAAGCTAAAAGCAGAAATGCAGTCATGTCTACTGTGCATAAAGGAAAACATGTTTATTACATTATGACACCAATGCTGCAGATATGCTTTGTCATTTCCCTGCAAGCATATCTGTGCATCTAGGTGGGGTGGGGGGTGGATAAAGGCCTGCTGTCAAAGATACACAGGAGGTCTGTGCTACTGCTGTGGTTGATTCTTTCTCATAACAAGGAGACATACTTCATTACAGTTAGGCCATTATCATACTGGAAACCTGAAACACACACCCCCCCCCCCAAAATAAATCATGTGTTAGAATTGCTGATGGAACAGCTCTTCAGCTAAACCATTGTACCCCACACCTGAGGGGATTCCCCTTACGAACCTACTGTACTCAGAAGATTCTATACTTGTTTTACCAGATAAGTACTCAGGCAACTCCATAAGATCAGACATTTAAAAAAGTATGTTTTTCTTTAGGTATATGTATAGCTCATATTCACCTCTCCCAGAGAGCTCTTCAGTTCTGTGACACTGATGAGATACTTTGTGAATGAGCAGAAGTACAATTCTGTTGGAACTATCTGAAAATGTAATTGTCAGATTCTTCACTCCTGCCATTCAGCCAAATGCAGACGATTATAAAATACTTGTCAGTCAGGCCACAGGGTGGAATTCATCCCTCTGCATCTTCTGACTCACAGATTTAGAACCAAGGCTTTCAGTTAGCATCCGTGCAAAAGGCTGCACTACAAAGCATTTCAGTGATGAATGTGCTAGTTAAGGGGTTTAATATTGCTAGCACACTCCAACTTGGAGCGAGGTTTCCTCAGGTTCTCTGCAGGCAGGCTCTGGTCTGTATTTTCATGTGGCAGCAAAGACACTATTTTTAAACCTATGGGAGATAACCAGCATCCATTCATGAGTTCTTTACACGGAGCAATGTGAAATGAGAGATGCTGCCATTATCTACATAACAGGGATGTGGCTATTTTTGATATGAGAGGATGAGAAACATAGCTTACTGCTGTTATCTGCATAAAGGAAACATTTTTTTGTGTTGCTGGGAATTAGATTGTCTTCAAACTAAATAAACAGAACAGGAGAAAATCTCAGATAAGCAGAAGTGTAAAAGGGAAATGGTGCCAAACTTGTGGATCGAGCAGTTTCATTCCAAAAACAGGCAGAAAACTGCAATACACCAGAAGAGTGTCAGAGCCATAAAGGCTGTGCTGGTTGCTGGGCATTCCATAATTAGGTCTATCTGGGTTCTCATGCTAGTTGCTTTGTCAATATGAGCACAGACTGCCTGAATTCTGTCCTCAGCCTGCCAAGTGCCTTGCTAGCAAGCAGCTACCCAGTGTGCTGGTTTAGAGCGGGACAGATGATCTCTTGCCCCAAGAGGGGCAAAAGAATGATGCTCACACAAATGGATTGGATAGTGATGGAAAGTTTAAATGGAAAAGCAATTAATATTCTACAAAAAGCTACAAAGCATAGTGATGAGCATATCCCAAAGCACACAGAGTTCCCTTACACCACAAAAGCCCAAAGCTTCCCTTCTCCCTACATGAGGGTGCACCCAAAAACCCCAGGGCTCTTTCTTCTGGTCATTACTGTTAGGCTGGTCTCAGGCTAGGCTGGTCTCAAGCTTTCAATTTTGTACCATCTATAGAAAGTCAGACTAGATTTTGACTAGCTCAAACACATATGTGAAGGCAGACTTTAAAGCTGCTTGTTGCCCACAGACACAGCCACACATTTCTACTGGAAAGTTGTGATTCAGCTCAAGATATGTTCAGAATCTAAAACTTCAACATCAAGCTAGCCTCTTAGATTTGCCGAATTAGCCAGCAGTAACTCAGCCTATCTTCTCTCCTCTAGCTCGAGCAGGAAGACCAATTACTACCTTAGACTACATACCTAAATGTCAGGTGACTGAAACTAGATTAAATTTACCCTGTTCTAGATGTAGACTTTGCACAAAAGACCAGAGCCATACTGAGACAAGGTGCATGCTATTCTGCCAAAAAATTGTAAGTAGCAGGAATACAATTTCCCATTTATAGCCTCAGCTGTATGACCATTTTTATAGTCTATAAAATTGTCTAAACGTGCTACATAAATATTAATGAATTAACCCCCCTGCATCCCCCTATGTGGGTATTTATTTTTTACATTGTATAGCTGGAGAAACAATTGCAGTAAGCTGAGCTCTGAGCACAAGTCCAACAACCAATTCTGTCAGTAAACCGGGAATAAATCTTGGACACTTCTTAGAGACTACATACCTGAAAGAGAAGCTATTTATCCAACCACAGCAACTTCAGGAGGTGGAGAACTTTGAGTACACTACAAGAGAGCCACCCTCTTTTGTAAGAAATTTGGATAATTTATTGCTCTTTTTTTTTCCTGTCAGTCCTCTACATGTCTCTTAAACCTCTCTGTGTGGACAATCATGAGAGTGAAAAATATTTCCAGAAGTATGAAAATCAAAAATCACTCTAGATATCCAACCTTTTCCCCCAGAACAGGTTCAAAACCAGAAAGAAACATCAAGAACTGGAACTGGGAACAAAGGAAGAAAATGTTTATAATTCCACTCTGAGTACTAGCACCCACCTGAGGCTCTTGAACACAGAAACCTCACAGAAATAATAAACCAGCTCAAACACCGGCAGGCCTCTGCTCAAAAAAGGGAGTGTGCAAGAGTCAGTCTGAGCCACTCCATGGAAATACAGTCTCCTGAATTGTCTTTGAAAAGGACATCACTGAATCTTGGAATACAGCTTGGGAAAAGCCTTCTACATCGCTACTGTTCATTTAACCTTTGGTTTTTCCTCCTCAAGTATTCTTTTATTTTTCAGTTTGTCAGCATCTTCCAATACAAACCAAAGTGGCCAAGATACTAAGTGCCATTGCAAATAAACATATTTAATCATGGCTCAACAAGCACCTTTCACTGGTTTAACTGAAAGCTGCCACGGGGTGAGCGCTGTGACTTTCTTATGCTCCAGGTGGCTTTCTTCCCATGATGTCAGCAGACAGTAGGAGACAGCTTTGCTGAAATTCACAAGACTATTTTCTTAAAAGCAAATACTTGATAATTCCACTGTGAGGGTGTCCAACACCAAACTTTAACTTGTGACAGTTTTAGGCCGTGCCTTTAAGGAAAGGACAGCTACTGAACACTCCAGCTGAATGTTTTGGTGTAAAAAGGAAAACAAAGATAATTCTAAATGAGATCATTGGTAGATCAGTAGGAATGTAACTTCAAGGTTTTTACTCTGAGGTCTGTCTGTTCAGTCAGTCTGGACAGCTGCTGTCTTCTTCTGTTTCTGGAGGTACTGACCTTGGACTAATGAGATAAGAAGACTAACTTTTTTTCCTCCCTTAACAGCTGCTTTGAACTAACAACATTTCCTGAATATCCATTTTGTCTATAATCCTTTTTGGGGAAAAAAAAAGAGGTTTTGGGGGGAACCCTCCTCCATCAGGAGGGAGTTTCTGTGTTATGTTCTTTGCCTGTATGTTTCTGTATATACTGTAAATACTGTATATTGTGTATATATTCATTGCATTCATTTTGCTTGTAAAAATATAGCCTTTCCATTTGCTCCTCCACTGAGTTAGCTGTGGTGAGGGGGGGGGAAGAGTTGAACCTTTCTCACTACCACAACTTGATAATTCCACTGTGAGGTGTGTCCAACACCAAACTTTAACTTTATAATGACCTGCAGGATAGTGATACATAGAGGAACTTCTACCTTGCATCAAATTTATGTTTTCACACTGGAAATGTACTCATGAACAGATTTTTTTTCTTTTGATATCTAAGAGAATTTCTGACAGAGTTGCTACCAGTGACACAGGTAGTATATTAACATTTCAGACCATGCTTTGATTTATTGACTTTAAACCACCTTATTTTGATCTATGTTCAAGGACTGGAAACTAAATTCAATGTTGTTGAAAGAAATAAAATTTATTAACTACTTCCAAACTCAATCAGAATTACTTTTGGAGATATACTGGCATGCTCCTGGTGACCATTCCTTTGACTTACTGTGGAGAAAAGACACAGCATGCTGCTTCTAATAAATATAGTCACTCAGGCATCAGTCAGTGGGAAGGAATCCAGCACTCAGTAAAACTGGAGTCAACAATGGGTAACATCAGGGGTTTTTCAAACTTATCTGAATTCAGAGATGGCATCCCTCTGTTGCACTTGCAGATGAAATTATGGAGTAGGACTATAATGTTTTAATGAGCCATTGGGTGGTTCAGTCTGAAATCAGCGTGAATTCTCTTCAGCATCAAATCCACTCAAAATTACTAAAATAGATTTTCCTTAGAAATTGTTTAGGATGGAAGAAATATATTCCTGAAATCTCTATAAGTGAAGGGATGTTTTTAGTAGGAAAGTAAATCTGTTCTGTTGCCAGTTGAATAATGTGTATGATTTGGGGTTTTATATCTGCATAGGGGAACCAGGCAGGACCCACAAAGACTTACAGCTTGAGCTTCATTCCAATTAAACTCAGAGACAAAGATTTTGCTGACTGTAGGGGAGAGAGAATTGGGTAATGAGGCCAAATCCTACAGTGCTTATTTAGGATTTAGCTTACACTGTAAGTCTGTAAGTGATTATTATTTGGAGATATCACAAACCTGGCATTTACCTAAATATGTTGAAAATGCTTAGGAAGAAGAAAGAGCTTGTGAGTGATTTGGTATTGTAAATGATGCCTTGAAACATGGGTGAGAAAGAGGACATGACACTGCAAAACTCAGACATCCATCACTGGCAGAAACAAGAAAAATGACTTTCCTTTCTTCCAAGGACAGAGCCACTAAAACCAGAAGAAATTTGTGCAGCAGCTGCCTTCCAGTGATGCCAGCAAGCACTGATGGGGAAGGGGGGGGGTTGGTGCATTTCCATTTTTTTGGCATTGAAATACTTTGCTTGTCTTTCTCATTTAGACATACCACAGAACTATCCCAGTCCCAAAGGCCCCACGTTTCTGCAGTTCTAATTTTATTTTATTTACTTATTTTCACTTTGGCAACAATAATAACTTTTACAACATTTGCCTGGATTCTTTGTTGCTCTTTTGGGACTTGGTAATTTTCCTGCACAAGTACTACTAGTGCAGGAGGTTTTTTTCTGAATATTAGACACTGCAAACTTTTGCTCTGGTGTCTTATGAACTAGATGACAGAGAGGGGAGCAATTAGCCACATTTCAGAAATCCTGCTGCATGATGCAACAGAATCTTTAATCCCTTTCTTTTCCTCGTGTTTTGTGCAACATCAGGCTTTTAACTTGTGAATCACCACAGAACCCTTTGCAAAAGGGACCTCATTGTTCTATCATTTCTAATATGCCATTGCCTCTTACCCCACCCAACAGACATTCTGGATTATACAGGCTCAGGGTGGCTTCTTTTGTGATACCTCTTTGCAACATTCCCCTGCTCATGCCTCTGCGCAAGATGAAGCATCCACTGCACCTCTCAGCAGCAGCATATTGCTTCTTCCTGACCTCCATAAAATGTACATGTGTTTCTCTTGGGTGCTGCACTGTTAATTATCCAATCATGTAAGGAACAACTGCTTGATAGGAAGCATGAATTTATAGAGATCAAAGCTGCACTTTCAGCTATGTTAAGGTCCCTTTATACCACCTGACTGTGGTGGTGAAGAGGTTCAGTTCTCCCCCCCACAAAGAAAACCATGGCTGACTCAGTCAGAGAAGCCAAAAAAAATGGATAAACTATATTTACAAGCAGGATGACATGCAGATGACTATACACAAATATACAGTATTTACAATACATACAGAAATACACAGCAAGGACGTAACACAGAAAACCTTCCCTCCTCCAGAGAGAAGGGTCCCCCCAAATCCCCCTTCTCCCCTTCCTCCCTTTTCCCCAAAAAGGGGTTAGAGAGAGAAAAGGTAATTATTAAGGAGGAAATTCTGTTAGCTCAAAGCATAGGTAAGAATTGTTTCTTATCTGTTAGTTGAAAGTCAGCACCGCCAGCACGGACAGAAGACAGCTGCTCAGAGAGACTGAAAACAACAGACTGAACTGACTGAGATTCAAACTGAACTAAAACTTAAATTTTAAAGTTGCATTCTACCAATCTACCTATGAAATTCATTTAGAATTATCTTTGGTTCATTCTTACACCAAAACACTCAGCCAGAGTGCCCAGTAACTGTCCCTTTCTTAAGGCACAGCCTAAAACTGTCACATTGGCCATGTAAAGGTACTTCAAAACAGGTCTCAATGTCTCACATTAAGCAGATTTATAGAATCATAGAATGCTAGAGGTTGGAACGGGCCAACTCCAACCCCCTGCCAGGCAGGGACATAGGGTAGTCTGCACAGGAACACATTGTGGTGGGTTGAAATTTCGCCCCAGCATTACCTTTGCCAGACCAACTCAGTCAGAAGCAAATGAAGCTGCCTTTACAAGCAGGAACTACACTCTACAATGGAATGCAATGAATGTGTACAAAATATCCAGGAGTTCACATGTTATACAGGTATTTACATTTGCAAACAACAGGAAAACCCCTGGTCAGAGACTAGAGAAGCTGTTCCACTGCCCCCAACCGGCCCTGTCCCAAGACAGAAAGGAGCAGAGAGAAAGCAGTGAGTTAGACTCAACTAAACAGCTCATCCAAGG